>ML473803.1:63649-113076 GCA_005239535.1 Nicotiana rustica | reverse complement strand
TTACACATAGCAAATAAGACTCTATACCTAATCCCTCAAGTTGAGGTTAGGCCAAACACTTACCTTGGCTCCAAAAATGCAAGTCAAGCCTCAATCACAGCCTTTCCTTCACAATCCGTCTCCGGGACGGTATTATATAGACATAATCAACCCAAGTATATCAATAATGGCTCAATAAATCAAACCCATAGCCTAATTATTTATTTTCTATCATTCTTCCAAAAATACTAAAATTCGACCTCGGGCCCGCTTAGTCCAAACTCGAGGTTCGGACAAAAACTCGATAACCCATAACCCCACGAGTTAGAATATATAATTTATTTTAAGATTCGACCCCAAATTGAGGTTGAATCACCCAAAATTCTCAAAAACCCAACTCTACCTAAAATCCCTAATTCCTACTTTGATTCCATGATTTTAGGCCTAGAATCTAGTGATTAGTTGATAAAAATAAGAGGAAATGATGTTAACAATACTTACCTATGGAGCTATGGAGGAAACGTTCTTCAAATTTCGCCTAGGTGGGATGGGGAGGAAGAAGAGTTGTGAAAAATGGGAGAAATCCCGAAATGGTTCTGTTTTTTGGGTTATTAAAATCACTGGAGGGATTTACCCTTCACGTTCGCGGGCCACTGGCCGCGTTCGCGAAGGGTTGGCAGCTGGGACTAGGTCTGACTCCGTAACCTTCCGCGTTCGCGTGCCTCTGCCCGCATTCGCGAAGAACAACCTACCTGACCCTAGACCCCACCCTATAATACTACGCGTTCGCGAGAGGGGCATCGCGTTCGCGTAGAGCAGTTCCCCCCATTGCTTCGCGTTCGCGCCCGTACCCCTACGTTCGCATAGAACAAAACCCAAGCCACACTATTTACCCTTCGCATTCGCGAGCCCTTGACCATGTTCGTGAAGGTTATCACACCAGACATCAGAAACTTGCAACATCACACCAGATTTTTCATGTTTTCACACCCCGTTAGCTGCCCGAAACTTACCCGAGCCCTTGGGGCTCAAAACCAAAAACACACATGACTCCCAAAACATTCTACGCACTTGTTCAAGCTGTTAAATCATCAAAATATCATCCAATTCATCGAATTAAACCTCAAAACTCTTAGAATTTTCTCCAACTTCATAAACTTCTAAATTTCCCACTTTTAATCCGAATCACGTCGTTTCAAGTCCGTTTCACACCAAATTTCATAGATAAGACAAATAACATATAATAAACCTGTTTCGGGCTCTGGAACCTTAATACGGGCCAGGTAACACGATTTTCACTTAATAATTCATTTTCAAATTCCTTTATTATTTCCAGAAAAACAATTTCCTTTAAAAATTCATTTCTCGGGCTTGGGACCTCAGAATTCGATTCCGGGCATATGCCCAAGTCCTATATTTTCCTACGGACCCTCCAGGACCGTCACATCACGGGTCCGGGTCTATTTACCAAAAATGTTGACCGAAGTCAACTTTATTCATTTAATTATCATAAATTCTATTTTTCATCCAATTTTCAATATAAAGGCTTCCCGTCTACATGCCCGGGATGCGCACGCATATCAAGGTGAGATCAACGAAGGATTTCAGAGCCTCAGAATACAGATATAGCTAAAATTACTTAGGATGGCTTTTTGGGTCATCACATGGGTCGCGATCAGGTTGGGGAGTAATGGGTCATTGGTTTGGGCAGGGGTTATTTTGGCTAGGTATTTTAGGTATTGGGCTGGGGGTTGGTCCAAAAATGGGTTTAGAAAATAGGCTATTAGTTAAATACCCACTTCTAATAAATAAATAATTTGTAAAAATGATAAATAAAATAGTAAATATATTATTTGTGCATAAAAATGATTAATGATGAAGTTAGGTGATAAAATAATCATAAAATAGTTTGTGATGCAATTAATGATTATTTATTCAATAAAATATGGGAATAAAATAATTTAAAAAATCTTTAAAATTATTGAAGAATTAAGAAACATGCTTGTATGTGTTTATAAATCAAATGATGATGCATATGTACTGTTTTGAAAGTATATATGTATACTTAAAAATACGAGGGAAAATCTGGGTATCAACAAGTTTTCTACTACAAATCTCACAACTGGTATGCTTGAATTTTTGTATTAATTTTAGTTCTTTCTTTTCTTTTCATTTAGTTTTACGTTTTCTCTTTAATTAGGGTTAATTACTCACTATGTTCTCAAATTGAAGATAGAAATTCATGTGGGTACTTTTTAATTCCTAATAGGGGATAGGGTTATTCACTATGGTTTTGCGGCCGCACCCATTATTTCACAGTCAGCGGAAGTCAATATTCAGAGAGTTGGTAGTCTGATCCCAATCTCTTCGCGAACGCGCTCCTTTTTACGCGGAGCGCATTGGCCGTTCTGCGTCCGTGCCTATTTTTCCGTTGTTTGCGGACCCCTTCTTTGAGAAAAACTATGATCATTGCATCTGCTTTCCTTTGATGATTCATTGAACAACAATACTAATGAGCTTTCACTAAATTTTTATGCAGATAATGGTGCGATCTCGTGGCGGTCCTGAAAAATCATAATGGAGGGAAGAATCCTCCCGAGGCTGGGGTAGAGGGAAACAGACTGCACCCTTAGCTCCTCAAAGGGTCAATGGCAAGAAACAACCCCTCAAATGAACCACTCCCGAATCTTCTAAGACTAATGAATATGTCCCAGCAAGGGAGATTTCTGAAGGGGAAGCTGCACAACCTCAACAAGAGGCCCAATCACAACCCTACCACCTCATCAATGAATCTACCTCCTTGTTTGAGTCATCTGATGGCTCAGAAGGAGGTAGTGAGACTTCATCACCATCCTCTCTGCTTACTGCAACTTTGGCCTAAACAACAGCTGCCCCAATTAATCTTGATGAGGAAGATTTCCCAGATGACGGGACAGGAGGTGATACCCAAGTGGAGGGTTTGGTCAGATCAATAAAGCTAGCAATATGGGAATATATGGTTGTCAGTGAAAAAACCTACCACTAATTCCGGGAATTGTGGCCACAAAGGCCGCTCACCCTAGAGAGGCAATTCATAGAGAGAGATATTCTACCCCACACCCCAATGTGAAGAAAAAATTTGATGAAAGAGTGGGGTGGAAATTCTTCACTAGCAAGTTGTCGCATGCCAATGAATACTTAGTCAAAGAATTCTATGCCAATGTTGCGCACATCAAAAAGGGCACCCATATGACTAAGGTACGGAACCGGAAGATCGGATTTGATGGCACGACTCTGAACACATATGTCGGGTTCGATGATGTGGACGAATCCCTATTCTTGGAGAATTTGGGATTAGATGAGGTAGCTCGTCCATGGCTTGCGGAGGTGATAGCCATCCAAGGGACAACACCGGCTTGGGTTACATCTGGGGTCCAAATTGTTAGAAACGCTCTGAGCTTTGAAGCAAAAGGGTGGTGCACCTTTGTTTGTAGCTGACTTGACCCATCTCATTATGACAGTGATATACAAGTCTCCCGGCCAATAGTTATGGCGTCTATCATGGCGGGGTACCCGATAAATGTGGGAAACATCGTGGCTAGAATCATCACCAACGCTATCGGGAAGGAAGAAAGATCATACCCCTACCCCATATTCCTCACCATGTACTTAGAAGACCACGAGGTAGAACGGAGGGATTCCGACAAAAAGGTGAAGCCAAAAAGACCCTTCTCTTTGTACAGCCTTTAGGGAGAAGACAACACCAAGTCCAAAGGCAAAGCCACTACCTCCACTGGCCAGTCTGAAGAGCCGAGGGTAGTGGCCACTGGGTCCGAGCCTTCTATAGCTGACGGTTCATCTGGTGCTATGCCACCTCCTTCCACAGGGTCATCTGTCTCTGCCCCATTATCAGTGCCTTCATGCTCAGTTTACCCTCAAACTACACTGTAGGTTAATCAGACTCTATCCAACATCAACAAATGCATGCATGTAGCTACATCAAAACTATTTGTCTTATCTAGTGCAGTCGCAGCACATGTAGCTCTAATACAGCTTCTGATGCCTCCATCAGCGGAGGATTCTTTGAAATAGATCTTTGACAACCAAAGAAAATTCTGGAGACTCTGGGTACTCATGAGAAGGTGATCAAGGAACTGGGAAAATAGGTAAAGAAGGTGAAGAATAGTCAAGGACTGTTAAAGAAGGAGATAGAGAAGCTCACTTCGGCTGGAGACCTCCCACTTGATTTATTGATGGAGCAGACTGCCCCAGCAGCTACAACGGCCCAGACAGAGGTGGCATCAGAGCAGGAGACTGACAGAGAGCCCAAGAGGGATTTGTGTCGCCTCAGTCTGAGGACCTGAAGATACAATTGGAGGAGCCGAAAGGAGGTAATGAGTTTGTGCAGCCCGAGGACCCTACCAGAGTGTCTGACCCCATGCAGACAGAGACCACATAAGGAGTTTTCTTTAATCTCTATCCCTTCGTGTTTGCTTTTAGCATTGAGGACAATGCTAACTTTTATTTGGGGGGTGGTCTTATTTTGATTTGATGACTTGCATGTAATAATTATGATACTATTTTACTTATCGTTATTTTCATTTTCGTCATTTTTCACTTTTGGTATGTATATAACTTTACCATTCCATGTATATATTCTTCCCCATTTTGTACATACTCGTTTCACTCCCTTATTATACATATTCATTTTACTTTTTATAGTTTATTTTGTAACTTGTTTTGTAATTTTCCTTAATAGCTTAGCTTCTTATTTCCTTTAGTAGCTCATTTTGATTGTGTAGCTTCTATTTAATTTTTTTGCGTGATCAATAAGCCTTTGGGTTTCTTAATGCCACGATTCTTCCAAAGGTGGATATTGTGCGAACCGGGTGGCTCTTCCCAACGATGGATGGGGTGACAACCTTCTTAAGGGATTTAGTCTGTTTTTCTTTCTATTTTGATAAATAGTAGTAATGAATTAAAGTGGATCAAGTAGGATTCACTTGTTACTAACAAATTTCTCTTCGACCTCATGGTTAGAGACAAGTTGGTTGACGAGATTAGCTCTAGTGGTGACCTTTAGACTCTTGAGTTGACTAAAACTATCATCAAGTGGTTCATGTGAGCCATCTGTGATTTTCAATCTTAGATAGGGTTTTTGTGGGCCCTCGATTCTATTCTCTTTAATAATCTAGTAGCTTGAGAGGCGAGTTATTGAAGTGCAAGTCCAAGTCCCGCGCCAGCAAGTCTAGAACTTGCCATGAATGTTTTTCTAGGCAAACTTCTAAGTGTAGCTCGACTTGAGAAGTGATTATAGGCTCTCCCTGGTCTCATTTGAACTTTGAAAACTTCTGTAGCCTACCATTATGATATCCTTAGTCAACCTCTTTGAGCCTAAGCCTTTTTCATTCAATAAGCACTTTACAAGCCCTCATCCATTTTATAATGACCCTCTCTTGGCACACAATCTTTCCTTAGCATTCATGATGAATATTTGGCAAAAACATAAGTTTGGGGGAGAGACGAGGAATTTTAAAGTGATGAAAGGTTCAAAGAACAAAAAGAATTGATTAAAAGGAAAGGCAAAGAAAAGGATGAAAAGCCAAAAAGAGGCATGTCAAAAAGAAAGTAAAGGTTGAAAGGATTCAAGAAAACAATGTTGAAAGTCATGGAATGATGAGAAAAGGAGAAAAATAATTGTCTTGAATAAAAAAAAAAGTGACAATGTGTCTCTCTAGTTCCCCTTAGGAAGAAGAAAATGACTCAAAGAGTCAAGAAAGTATGAGCTGAAATGAGAAAATGGAGTGCTTAAAGAAAGATGATACATCATAGTTCATTATGTCCAACCTTGATCCAAAAAGCCTTCATTACATCCCGCCAAAGCACTATATGATTTAAAGTTAAGTGAGCTTACATTAGTGGTGATTTACATAAGGGTCAAGCCTATGGTACTTAGACCCGGGCATGTGGCATTCTTTTGAGAGTGATGAGCGCACTTCTTTACAATCCCTTTTTTTAGTGTCACATTCTTTAAGGTGAGATTACCTCATGGAGAGTAGAGGAGGAGGAGTCTTGAATCCGTAATGACCTACGTGATACAACGAGCTTCCTTGATGAATTGAGTCAACTCTTGATGCTCTTGTGTCGCATTAGAACCATTAAACTCAAAAGGTCATAGCATGATGTTGTTGATAATGCATTTGTGTTGAGGGTAATAGTTAGTCCCAATTGATGATTGATGAAGTCACCTTAGGACAACTGAAATTATCCTTTCTTTTTCTTGTGGGTATGGTAATTGCCTTTTATACTTGAGGACAAGCAAAAGCTTAAGTTTGGGGGAGTTGATAACTAGGGATTTTAGCCTATTATTTGCTCGATTTTGCTTAGGTTTTGGGCCAAAAATGCGTAAACGTATTCCCGAAAACTAACTTAATGTGCTTGCTTGCAGGGTTTTGTCAAAATGAGGCAAATAAGCCATAATCAACTCATGAAGGATTCAAACTTGCACAAATCCAAGGATGAGAGTGGAGCGCTGAGAGCGGTCGAAAAGAGCGATTGCGTAAGGACGACCGTTGATGCGGCCACTATTATGCGGTATGTGAAAGTAGATTTAGAGAAGCTGCTTTGAGTACTAAAATAATCGTTGACCGCGTTCGAAAAGCGCGGCCGCAAAACCTTAAGCGTTACCGCGATGGGATATTCGCTGAGAGCTTGGTTCGAGATTCAGAGACCCTGCAAGTTAGGCTTAACTAAAGAACGCGGCCCACGTCGAAATTATGTGGATGCGGATTAATCTTACATGGACACGATTGGAATTTAGCTGAGAGCGCTTGACGAGGATCAGAGGCTTTACAACAAGAGCATAAATGAAGGACGCGGTCCGCGTCCAAATTACGCGGTCGCATAGGAAGCTTATGCGGACGTGGTGGTTATTATGTTGTCCGCGAAACAAGGCCCAACCCAAATTCAATATGAAGAAACGCGTACCTCGTTCATTATTACGTGGCTGCAAAAGATCAAGCACAAACGCGGTCAAAATTATGCGTCCGCGATTCCTCCGCAGGGGCATTTTTGTCCGGAAATTTTAGTTGTGTATAAAGAGACCTTTTTGACATTTTTAGGTTAAGTTTTGTTTTAGAAAGCACGTGAACGGCTGGGTTTTACCTCTTTGAGTAATTTTAGAGTGGATTTATCTTCAATCTTTAGATTTCATCTGGTATTTGAATATTATGGCTTATATTTCATCTTTTCCTTTGATAGTAGCAAGACCCTATAGCTAGGGTTTTGACCCAACCCTAGTGTGTGAATTTAATGGTTCTTTCATTTTAGGGTTTAATTATTTATGGGTTAGTGATATTTAGCTTAATTCATGCTTTAATTGAAGAATTGGTCGTTGCAAACATTGATTTGTGCCTGTATGACTTAGGCTCTTCTTGAGAAAGAGGAACTAAGTCTAGGAAAATTAGGCTAACAAGGAATTATGGTGAATTCAAGATATTGATAGCCCCAACTAAAGGGTTAAACCTAGAGATATTAATACTCGACTTGAGCCAATTTAACTTGTGTTGCATGATCACCCAGTTGGGATTGAGAAAGCCAAATTGGGCAAAGTCACTCAAACTACCGATAGGTATAGAGTGAGCACTTATGTGTGATGGTTATATCACGACCCCAATAATAACATGCTTGTCGTAGATTCTCGATACCCATTAGATAGTCACCTAGGCGGAAGTCACTTTCCTAGGGCATTTTAACCCTCGAAAACCTTTACCAAAAATATTGTACTAAGTTTACTCTTAGGGGCATTTTTGTTCGAAAATTTCAGATGTGTGTAAATAGACCCTTAGACATTTTTAGGTTAATTTTTGTTGTAGAGAGCATGTGAACGGCTGGGTTTTAGATTATTTAGCAATTTTAGAGTAGATTTATCTTCAATCTTTAGATTTTCATCTTGTATTTGAATATTATGGCTTATATTTCATCTTTACCTTTGATTTCTACATTATCATGAGTAGCTAGACCCCTATAGCTAGGGTTGTGACCCAACCCTAGTGTGGGTATTTAATGGGTCTCGCATTTTAGGTCTTAATTATTTATTGATTAGTGATAATTAGCCTAATTCGTGCTTTAATTGAAGATTAGATGGTTGCAAACACTGATTCGTCCCTTTATGACTTAGGCTCTTCTTGAGAAAGAAGGACTAAGTCTAGGAAAATTAGGCTAACAAGGAATTGGGGTTAATTCAAGAGATTGATATCCCCAATTAAAAGGTTAAACCTAGAGATAGTAATACCCGACTTCACCCAGTTTCACTTGTGTTGCATGAACACCCATTTGGGCTGGAGAACGCCAAATCGGGCAAAGTCACTCAAACTACCGAGAGGTATAGGGTGAGAACTTATGTGTGATGGTTATATCACCACTCCAATCATAACAAGCTTTTCCTAGATTTTCGATGCCTAGTAGATACTCACCTAGGCGGAAGTTACTTCCCTAGTGCCTTTTAACCCTTGAAAACCTTTACCAAAAATATTGTACTTAGTTTACTCTTAACATTCAATAGTATTAAATCTTGAATAGAATCAATCACAACGATGTTTATAAGTGCAATTAGAAACAACACGCACCTCCACATTAGTTAGATACCCAACTCCAAACCAAATTAACTCCCTGTGGAAATCGATCCCGACCTCATCGGGTAAAACTGCATCGACCACTCCTCGGTACTATATAGTGGTGTAGGGTTGGAAGCGATCACTTACCCTTGTTATTTAGATTATACTGTTGAGATTTATTGTTATGTTTCTCTTATTTTTCTGAAATAATAGTATTACCTAGTCGTAAAGACTAAGTGCCATCACGACACCTTTTGGAGGGGTAAAATGGGCCTTAACAACATATGCTGAGGGAACTTTATTGTGAATTCCATTCCATGTAACGATCCGTAACACACCGAGCCTCCATCATATTCATTGATTTTATTTTATCTATTTTATATTCCAGACACTTGGTTGTATCTTCTCCCAAGTAGATGTTCATGCACTTGTGACACCGAGTTTATGAAATTTAGATTTTTCTCTTAGTTCTATTGGTCTATGATTTTCTGGTTTGTACTTTTTCCATATTTTGAACATTTAAAATAACAATATCTATATGTTCTATGAGAGAGCAATATTTCACTCCTTGTTTCTCAAATTGTTACAAAAAGCATTTTGGATTAACTATTGATTAGTTGATTTAATTGTTGTCTTGCCTCGACACTATCACAACCTATAGTAAGATTTGGGTTGTTATTGTTTGGTATTAGAGCACAAGGTTAAGTTAGCGATTCATGAGCGACTCTAGTAGAGTCTTGCGGATAGGTACAGAGATATATGTACTAATCTTCAAAGGCTAAAAGACTGTTAGGAGAACATCACTTTCTTTATTCTTCGCCGCACAATTCTATTTTGTTGAAGCTTATGTCTTCAGTTCCTTCCTACTCATTCCTACACGATACCAAGCATTTGATATCAGTTGGGAACCGACGAGTTGTGGAGATACTGCATATTTGGTGCAGGATGTTTTTTTTTTTGCGTATACAGGCAGGCTACTATCGTCTCCTTTGGAGGGGTGTTCAATCGTTCTGGTCCAGTGTTGATGTTGCCCACATGTTCATAGCTATATATTTCGTGTTGGGATGTTTCTCGCTCTATTATCACTCAACATTGGTGTAAGTGGTAGGGGATATACTTATGTGTTGCGACAATGAGTGCTACATGGGGGAGAAGATTCGGTTTGTGATTGGAAGATTTGGTGTTTCAATGTTCTGGAGATGCAATTGGGCTAGGGATATTCAGGCTTTGGTTAAAGGAGTAGAGAGATTTGACATCTGCGAACTGGATGGAAATTTTTTTGTGTTGTGGTGTTGTAATACTTTTTTGAATGCATTAACGCTCATCGATATGATGGTCTTCATTTTTTTCCTTTGGTTCAAAGTTTTGCGAAATGGTGCCTGAGAAGCAGGTATCAGGTATGACAGTGTGTTGCGATTTCTGAGTCGAATAAGTGTTTCCAGTGTATATGGTTCGAGGGAGATGATCCTTAAGGAGGCTTAGAGTTGATGGAATTCTATTTGTTGGGGTTCTACGGAGATGGATCGTTATTTAGGGAGGCATAACTTGTGGCAGATGATGAGAAGGGATATAGTAGAATATGTCTCATTGTGGTTGAATTCTTAGCAGATCAAGTACGATCAACAGAGGTTGAATAGTTACCTTAAAAAGATAGTTTATACAGAGAGGGAGTGGTAGCGTATTGTATGGATTTTGATGCAGGATATCCACATTCTTTGCGAAAGTTTAGTGCGATTTGAGCCATGGTTCACAATAGACTAAGTCAGTGTATTTCGTTTGAGGTGGTGGCCTTTGTACTTGGGAGGTTCGAATGTGACGAAAAGCGTTTGCTAGAATGTAGAGGAAATGGGAATGCTCGATTGTTGTTTTGGGATGGAACATAGTTTTGAGTTTTAAACATATTGTCTAACCTTAGGTTAATGTTAATTGTAAGGCCCCGTAAAAGTTTACCTAGAACCCGGGGTTTCATGGTGCCGAGGTAGGCTGATGTGTTTGAAGATTGTAGAAAACGAGCCGCGATACAAACTTTTTGCTGGTCAAATAATTATTCTACTGGCTGCATAATGATTATGCTACCGCGAAGTTGCATCGCGGAATGGACTTGACCCAACCCAGAATTTGAAAATCATTTTGTGGCCATACTAATGGCCGCATATCTATTATCTTGGCCACATACCAATTATGGTACCACAAAATTGCACCACATAATTTACTTTGGGGGTTATTTTTTGAGATTTTCTAACCGGACCCAATTTTAATAATAAGTCACAAAGGGGTCCTTTGGGATAAAAAACATATGATATTTTAGAGAGAGAGGAAAGGGATCTATAGAGAGAAGGAATGACACCAATATCTTCATGCTTCAATTCTTGATCAAGCTTTGGGGATTCAAGGGAGAAATCCACTACATCTTCATCTAAGAGTTGAATGGAACTGCTAGAAGTATTGGGACATTGTGATAATCTAAGGGAAGCTCAAGAAAGGTGGTTCATCAGCGGCAACATTAGTCCTCACTAGCAATTACTCTCTATTCAATAGGTTTGGTGAGCCCTACACTGTTCCGGGCCTGATGTCACTTGATGTTGTACATTGTGTTTTGAGGTATAGCTGAGGCCTCGTCGCCCGCACTTCCATACTACTCTTATGTTGTACTTAGAGGCTCTAGAGTCATATTGTTGGTTGTACATTGGTAATATGAATGTCAAAACTAGAAATGTTGCATTTGTACCACATGTTCCACTTCAAACAATGAATGGATAACATATTTTTGGAATTTTAAATGAAGCTACTAATGGTAATGGAATTGGTGTTGATTATGAAATCCTCTCATTGTTTAAATAATGGAATACATCTCCACTCTATTTCATGGGTAAGGTCGGGTAGAAAGTATCTAGCAGGCTTCCTTGACCGAGTTGTCTCGGTTAAGCGTCGGTCGTGGAGCCGTGTCTAGTAGAGTCTTTCTTATCGGTATGTTGTCGATCATATCTATAAATAAGAGGCTAGTTCGGCATTTAGGAATGTCACCCATTTTCGATACTCCAGATCGTGCGATAGAGCTTAAGATAGTAAGCTAATTTCCTCGTTGTGTATCATTTTCCCAGATGAGTAATCCAGGAGTTTGAGGCAGCAAAGAGGGGTTGAAATAACTAGTTACTAGGGTAAGTGTCCTTGATCCTATAAATGTTACTGCGCTATTGGATCATGTGGTGGGAGAACCTAACCAATAAGCCAAAATGTTTTATTTTTAAGAAGCTCCACTTGGGTTTATGTTGCATGACCCTTGAAATATGTTATGGTTGTGGAAGGAGGGGGCACAAGAAGAACACATGCTTTAGGTTGGGTACACCTAGCCCGGTTTGCTCGATATGCAGGCGGGAACATTTTTGCGTCATGTTGTGAGTATGTTCAGAAGCGTGTTAGGGGTGGCAGGCTTGGGAAATTCCAAAAGACCACACCACAAACCGGTACAGAGATTGTTACTCCCGCCATGAAGGCTTGGAGGAAGGATAGGGGGAATGCTTATGATGTATGCAAAAAGGGTAAATATCCTATTTGTAGGGAGAGTCAGTTTAATGGACCTCATCCCCGTTGCGTGAAGTGTAAGAGATGTAAGTTGGGGGCAGGTCACTATGGTAACAATGTATATTATGGATGTGAAGTCAATGAGCATCAGTTAAAGAAATGGCATGTCAATCTAAAGTCACCAAGTAAGTCACTCCTTAGAACATCATTATGAACACCACATAATTTTCCTTGTCGTATATGTACATCTGCATTGAAGTGCCTACAGTGATATGGCCGTAACATGTCACTGGATCATAAAACATTACATGTACTTACTTTCTGAACAAGACACATTATTCATGAAGTCTCTTTATCACAATTATCTTACTTTCAATCTATTTATGAGTTGAGTTATAACCCTAGGCTATTACTTCCCAGTTGCTTCCCAAAATTCTCAGCAAGGAACTACACCTAATGAATTTCAATAAAGAACCTTTTGATTCAATTGGATAACATCTACTCACTTGTGCTTATGCATGCTGTTGATACCCAATCTTATTCTCATATTTTCTCAAAATATATATAATTTAAAATTATCATTTTTTGCATCATTATTTAGTTTACAATATGTATACAAACATTATCTATAATTTTTCATAATTTTAAAGCTTTCCAATTGATTTTCTCGCATTTCTATTACTTGAATATTTACTAATTACTCATTCAAATTATTTTATGATGACGTAATTATCTACAACTATTATTTGCATTCATAATACATGTTTCAAATATTTTTACTTTATTTTTATGTGATTACATTAGTATTTGTAAGCTATTTGCATAAACTTGCAATAATAGCCTATATTTTACAATTTTATTGCATTTGTAATTTTATTCAAGGTTAAAATAATATCTTACATTTTTATAATCTTCCACTATTATTTCAAAATATTACTTTCCATAAATAGCATTTTTTATAATTTATTTAATTTTTTTATTAAATCATTTTTTCCTTAATCTCCTATTTTAAAATTTGGCCCCAAATTGTGATTAATTTCGGACAAGACATGCCCAAACCCCTAGCCCAGTCCTCGAGCAAAAACCCCAAGCGACCCAATAAACCCGACCATGTCCAAAACCCGACCCGGCTTGTTTATAATCCCAGTCGTCGATCAAAAGTGATCAACGACTCACAACATTCCATTTCATTTCCTTATATCCAGCACCCAAACCTTAATCCCCATTTTCCTTCAGCAGCCGCCTCTAAACACTCCTCCCTCCCACCGAAACCCTAGCCTCCCTCTCAATCTTCTCTGAATTTGTCCCACTCATGGATTTCTCCCATCATTTTCTTGCCTTCTATGTGTTACCTTAATACTATTTGCAAGACTATGGTGTTACTTAGTACTTGCCTCAATTTTGGCAAGTACCGATCCTCAAATCGGATTCCATCACCTTCAACCTTTGATATTTAGACGATATTGCGTCTATATACACTCACTATCACGCTATATGGTCCGATTCAATGAGATTTCCGACCATCTGTGTTTTCCTTTTGAACTAGGGTTTTCTTGATTCTCTCTTAAATTGATTCTGAACGATTTTGCATGCTTTTATTTATTTATTTATGTTTGATTAATTATGTTTCCTTATTTGGATGTTGATTTTGGCTAATATATAAATCTCTCCCCAACTCCCCTTTGGGACAGACTTTTAATCGCCCCGATTAACTAAAAAATCGAAGCTATTACTCTATTCTTTTCTTATTCTCTTGTTCTATGCTCTGGTTCTTGGCCGGCTGAAAGCCAAGGCAACCAGAATTTGATTTTCAACTTTTCTTGGTGCGAGCACTGCCCGGGGTTCATTTGAAGCACTTGGGATCATTGACGCATTAAGATTCTAGGCTCTTGATCTGTGTTGATATTCAGAATAATGTGGAATTTTATTCTTTCTTGTTATCCGTTTAACTGGTACGTTACTTGACCTTTACAATTTCGTTCTTATGTGTTTATGGTTTGCATACTTATGAAATTCATGGCTTAATGTGTTATGTGCTATTTTCGTGTATAACTCTGCTACATTCGAACTTGTCTTATGATCTGAACCTCTTTAGTATTTGATTTTACCTAAAATTTCCAGTTTTGAAAGATGTTATATGAATATGCTTCGCTTGAATAATTTAGACCCTCTTAAGTTCATTTAGCCTAATATTTTGGCAACTTAATGTTTACACTTGCGGTTGACATGAGCTTGCTTTCCTAATTTGTTATGAATTCTCTCTGTAATGTGTTCCAATATGTATCAAGACCTTCACTATTAACTATGACTTGCTCCCCTGCTTGTGTCACTCAGCATGTTTTTGTTTTGCTTGATTCTGTATCCTTAGTAGTTTTTTGAGATCTTTAGAGTGGCTATCTTAATCTGTGTATCCTTACAATGTTTGAGACTTGTTTGGTAGTATGCGCCTTTGTATGCTAATCTTGTAATCTCATAAAAACTTGATTCTCCTATACCTTTCTCGATGCGTTTTTCTGCCAATAGCAACCTGCTTCTAAATCTTGTTGACCCTCTTAGTTAGCATGTTCTATGTTTTAGGCAATTTTGTTAAGTCTGCTTTATGAAATACAAGTGCATTTCTCCAAATTTTGTCCCTTAGTCGCTATTCTTTCACTCTCATTGGTTACCTATTCTATTCTTGAACTATAACTCTTGGTTGGATGAAAGCCAAGGCCACTAAGACTCTCTCTCTACTGAGTCCCTAGTGTGAGCACTACTCAGGGTTGATGTTTTATATGTCAATACCAGACAAGAGGGGGGGGGGGGGGGTTTTGGGGGCGGNGGGGGGGGGGGTGATTTGTGTGGTGTCAAATTTTTTAGTGCAGTCTCTAGGTGTTCCAACTCATACTATTGCGGAATAATAAATGCAGAAAAGTAAAGAACGCATAGATTTTTACGTGGAAAACACCCGGCTCAAAAGGTGAAAAAACTAAGACCTACTACTCAGTAGGATTTTCCCAAACTCTTCACTACAACTCTGAGCCAAACAACATTTACAAAATAAACTCTTTTGTAAACCTAAGGACTAACTCTAATCCCATTGTAGCAAACTAGCCTCTAGCAAATTGCGACAAACTTCAAGTTAATTTTAACTTGATCAATGTGTACCTATTACAATTGCTTCTAATAAAGCTGAAAGATACAATATTTAATCACCTACTACAAATCAACTAGACTCAAAAGATAACAGATGGAACTGGTTCTTCTAGCTGGTCCACGTAGCTTTTGTGTCGCACAAGGAATCTTCTTGCAAAATTGCTTTGGTAATTTTGCTTTCACTTCTTGTTTCACTTCTTCCTTTGTGCGATCAAATCGTTAGCAGGAATGCTTCAACACTTTATAGAGTCAGTCGTTGAGATATGTTGTTCAATTCTAATGCAACTCTTCCTTGGTGGAAGAGTTTGTATTTATCTCAACTTCATCTTTTTGTTTCTGTCCTTGCTGAACTCGAACTCTAACCTCTTATCAATTTACAACCTTTTCGCTTTAGGAGACAACCACTTAGTTCATGGATAATTTATAATCATATTTATCTCCTGTGCATAGACGGTTCTTGTGCCAATGGGTCTGTTCGAGTATGTTTGCCCTGATGGACCTGGTTCAACTAGGTAGGCATTTGTTAATCTTCAAAACCATGCAGTGACTTGGTTGAACAAATTCCCCCTTTTTGATGATGACAAACTTTGTGCTTAACCCTGTACAATCTTCAAACACTTTGTATAGTTTTAAGCATTTATCATAGAGAGACCAGGTTCATTATGTTATAAATATCACAATTCATTGAAATTTTTAAAAGCACATATCTTTCCCCTTTTGGCATCATTGAAAAGTTGCAAAATGATAAACTTACCATGCTTATTAACAATTACTCATGGCCATTGAGCAACTGCAGTTGCAAAGCATGATTAATCATCAAAGAAACCAATAAAATGTAAGCTAAGTAAGAAACTGAGACAAAGTTAATAACTAACTAAAACAGTCACTACCATGAGCAAAACAAAAATAGAAACAGAACAAATCCCAAACTGGGCATTGAAGAAGGGTTTTTGGTGGCACTGGACTCCTAAGGCTGGGAAGGGGAAGATGAGGTTGGGGTCTTGGCTTGAAGGAGAGAAAGCATTTTTTGAAGAATACCTTCATTCTTCTCCTTCTCTTTGGCTAATTCAACTCTGAGAGCATCCCGCTCAGCTTCAACCTCAATAAGGAGAGATTTCAATCGAAGGATATTAGCATCCTTTATCTCACCTTCCTACACCAATGACCCGACCTTTCTATTAACAGGCTGCTTCCTAGATGAACCATGTTCATCCTCCGGAATATTTACATTGTAGTCATAGGTCAGTAGAATATTCTTCCCAAAGAAATCCTTAGTAGTAGCCATCTCAGCTCTCTTTACAAGAACCTTGAAATGGGAAAGCACATCAGTCATAATAAATCCATATGGTATGGCATGTGCCTTGGCACAATTCACAACTCTGTCTAAGAGTTGGATGATTAAAGCTGGCCAGTTTATCTGCTTACCCCTATACAAGCATTCCATAAGCGTTAAGTCCATGTAGCTGGCAATGTGCCTACGCTCTTGTCTTGGTAGTAGGAACTTGATCACAAAATCGAAGAACAACTTGTGTTGGGGCTTCATTTCACTCTTATACACTGGCCTGGGCTCACGTTCCTCCTTATTTTCACAGAACAATCTGGTAATATTCAGAGCAGAGGGCATCCCATCGAGACTAGGCCATATTTGCCTTGTTTAATCATCATAGCCCTCAGCAGGGATTTGCAGTATCCCTCCCAGCTCCTTCGCATCAAACGTGATGTGAACCCCTTTAACTGTGGAAGTTACCCTTCCATCTTTGACACTTGCGTTGGCCATAAACTCTACCAACTCATTCCTTGCCAGCCTGCCTTCAAGGTGAAGAAAAATGTCCTTCCACCCTTGCACCTCCAGAGTATCCTTCATGAAGATCATCCACGATTCCTCAAGATCTCTCACCAGTTTTCCCTTAAGAATAGTACGCTTGTCAAACATGGTGAATTTATCAGATTTCTCACCAGACACCTCCTCCTACCCTCCACTCCATTCCCCTTCTTCAACAATATTGACTTTCTTGGCCTTAGACATGGTCCTTTTTGCAGCGGTTGAGGGTGTGGCAGACACATATGCTGACTTCTTGGAAGAAGCCTTAGCCTTCTTGGGTTTAGGTGTCTCTACCACAATTGGAGCAGGCTGCTCCTCATGATGGACCAGGTCTATCACATCATCATCAATAGTAAATGCCTCAATAGGCTCTCCCACTTTTGCCTTTCCCTTGGCATCCTTCTTATTTTTGCTCTCTCTCAAAGATCTTTCCAATTCCTCCTCTCCTTGCTGGACAACACTTCTTGTAGCTCGAATATTTGGGGCAGGAGCATCAGCAGAGAATGAAGCTTTCCTCTTCTTTGGTGGAACTGGGGTAGTAGCCTTCTTAGACTTAGGAGTTCTTTTTTTTTTTTTGGATTATAGGACTCCCCCAATTTTCTCAGCATCTCAGCCAACATCTCCTCAATAGATGAACCAGGTTCATCTACTGATTGTTGTAAGCTCTCTAGTCTTGTTGCTGCTTCCACAAAAATGCTTCCCCCTAAAGATGTGCCTCCTTCTTCATCAATCACAGGAGCGGGGCCACAAATAGCCAGAGTGGCACCGTCCTCCCCACATCCCCTTACTGAGCTCCTTTCTCTCTTTGTCTCAAGGTTCATATTTTTATCAAGTTTTCTCCGCCTAACTGGCACCTCAACACCACAATCGACCCAACCAAAACAAACTTGTTTTCAGAAGTAGCAGTTGCAGACCCAACTTCAAGATTACCTTGTTCAGTGTCAGATTAACCAGGTGCTTCATCCTCATTTGCAGATTTTAAAGACTCACTGGAGGATTAAGAGTCTTGGACCTTGTCAGATTGAATTATCTCCTCTAAAAATCTGGCACGAGACCCAGAAGCCATTGATTTTCTAGCCAAAATTTTCACTCTTTGTGCCCTGGGGGCTGGAGTAGGGGGTAGGTGTATGTTCAGGAATGGGTTCAAGAACTGGAGGGTTTTGGGGGGTTGAAGATCTGGCTGGAGAATGTGAATTGTATACTGATGGAAAATTAGAACTAGAATCACCGTCCTCAAAATCATGGGTGGAGAAGGAAGATGAAACAGCTGGTTGTGAAGACATTTTATGAAGAATTTGGAAGAGAAGAAAGTTGATCAATTTTTGTTTGAGAGGAAGGAGTAACTAGTTCGACGGTTATACCTTTGAAAAGGGGAGGTAATGATGGCCCTTTTAAAGGTGTAGTCATTAATTTTACAACGGGTAGATGTATTAGTCAAGTGGGAGTCTAATCGTTGTAGAAGTATCATCGATTAGACGGTTAGGAATCCCTAAATCTAGGCTAATTAAGATACGATGAGACTTCTTAAAAGTGGTTCATTTTAGGTTAAGTATTGAGAATTGGAAATGAACCAAATATAGATAGAGTCCTGCTCATGTGTGACTATGATTAATTCAAGAAGTGTATAGAGATGAGCACGTACCTTGTCAGTCAGATGAACCAGCAGCGATGAACCAGGTTAATCGTGTTATAGTCATGAATATGCCTCAATTTACAAAGATAGAAAAACATCATTAGCAACTAGGGAATCATATTAATACATGGCAAGAGAGTATGGAAATAAAGTCATGTTACTGAGCAATGATTAATCTGGTTAATTATCTATTTTAGTGTTTCTAGACAAATTTTTCTTTTTTCAATTTTTTTTTCTCAATTAGGTGATCTAAATCATCCCTAATTCAAGGCGGTTTCTCTCAAAATGCTCCCTAATCAGTGATTTAGTAATGATTTTGCAATTTGCTTGTCAGTAGCACAAAATTCAATTGAGATCATTCTTTTTTCATAGTTATCCCTTAGGAAATGGTGTCTAATATCTATGTGCTTAGTTCTTTTATGATGAATTGGGTTCTTAGTCATACTAATTGCACTAGTGTTGTCACATAAAATATGAATGCATCCAACCTCTATACTAAATTCCGTGAGTTGTTTCTT
This sequence comes from Nicotiana rustica, assembly GCA_005239535.1. Taxonomy (NCBI): domain Eukaryota; kingdom Viridiplantae; phylum Streptophyta; class Magnoliopsida; order Solanales; family Solanaceae; genus Nicotiana; species Nicotiana rustica. The sequence continues at coordinate 93,873 of ML473803.1, read as the reverse complement.
GATCCATAGCAACTGAGCACAACATGAGGCTGCAGCCACATATTCAGTCTCAGCAGTAGACAAGGCTACTGAATTTTGTTTCTTGGTGGCCCAAGACACAAGGCAAGAGCCCAAAAAATGAGCCATGCCTGAAGTACTTTTCCTGTCAACCAGGAAGCCTGGATAATTTGCATCAGCATATCCTACAAGGTCGAAATTACTACCTTTAGGATACCAAAGGCATATATCAATAGTGCATTTCAGATATCTCAGAATTCTCTTCACTGTAGTTAGATGGGACTCCTTTGGATTTGCAAGAAACCTAGCACACAATCCTACACTGAACACAATATCAAGTCTGCTGGCAGTGAGATATAATAAAGACCCAATTGTCCATCTGTATAGTTTCTGATCAATGGATGAACCAGGTGCATCCTTATCCAATTTTGTGGCTGTGGCTATGGGAGTGTCAATTTCCTTTGAGTCTTCCATTTTAAATCTTTTGAATAATTCCTTCACATATTTTTGTTGATGGATCATTGTTCCATTTGAGTTTTGCTTGATTTGCAAGTCTAAGAAGAAGTTTAGCTCACCCATCATACTCATCTCAAATTCACTCCCCATAAGTTTAGCAAATTCCTTACTCAATTTTTCAATGGTCACACCAAATATGATATCATCCACATATATTTGCACAGCCAGGAGATCCTTAACCTTTTCCTTTAAAAACAAGGTACTTTCTATTTTTCCTTGTTTGTATCCATGTTCTAGCAGGAATTTTGATAGTCGTTCATACCATGATCTTGGTGCTTGTTTGAGTCTATACAAATCCTTGTCTGGTTTGTACACATGATCAAGTGTCTCCTTACTTTCAGAACCTGGAGGTTGTTTTACAAATACTTCTTCCTTTATATATCAATTGAGGAAAGCACTCTTTACATCCATCTGATGGAGAGTGAATTCCATATGTGTAGCAAATGCTAAAAGAAGTTTGATTGCCTCCAATATTACCACAGGAGCAAAGGTCTCATCATAGTCAATTCCCTATTCTTGACTATATCCTTGGCCAACCAGTTTGGCCTTGTTTCTTGTAACAGTTCCATCCTCATCGAGTTTGTTCCTGAAGACCCATTTGGTGCCAATTACTGATCTATCTAGTGGTCAGGGTACCAAGTGCCATACTTGACTTCTTTCAAATTGATTCAGCTCTTCTTGCATGGCATTTACCCAGTCAGCATCCTGTAGCACTTCACCAATGTTCTTTGGTTCAACCCAGGATAGAAAGGCATCAAACGCACAGAGACTTTTCAAAGAGGATCTTGTTTTGATTCCAGATGTCAAATCTGTTATGATGTTCTCAAGAGGGTGAGAACTCTGATATCTGTGTGGTTTGAGCACCAATTGTTCACTTCTAGATGATCCCATGATGTCTTCTTGTTGTGGAACAGGATCAGGGCCAAGGTCCAGAGTACTTTGCTGGTGAGTTCCCCCTGTCATGTTGCTCGGGGTAGTTTGACCTGGTCCATCACCTGCTCCATCTTCCATAATTGCTTCAATTTGTTCACTGCTTCTGACCAGTCCAAGCTCCTCATCTTCCAGTTCTTGTCTCTCAGAAAGAGTGTTAGTTTCATCAAAAACAACATGCACACTCTCTTCTACACACATAGTTCTTTTGTTATAAACTTTATAAGCTTTGCTATGTGATGAATATCCCAAGAATACTCCCTCATCTCTTCTGTGAATCAAATTTACCTAGGGAATCTTTGCCATTATTGTGCACAAAGCACTTGCATCTGAAAGCCCTAAGGTGGGATATGTTAGGCTTTCTCCCTTCAAGTAATTCATAAGGATTTTTCTCTACCAGTGGCCTGGTCATGCATCTATTTATTATGTAACGTGTAGTGTTTATTACTTCTGCCCAGAAGCTGTGAGGTAGTTTGCTGGAAAGCATCATGGTTCTAGCAATGTCTTCAAAAGTCATGTTCTTTCTTTCAACAACCCCATTTTGTTCTGGGGTTCTAGGGGCATAAAAGTTGTGATTGATGCCATGTTCATCACATAACTCAGTAAACTTTGCATTCTCAAATTCAGTACCATGATCAGATCTTATTGAAGCAAGTTGATTTCCCAACTGTTTTTGAGTTTTTCTAACAAATGAGGTGAACATATCGAATGATTCATCATTAGATGTAAGAAATAAGGTCCAAGTGGACCTTGAGTAATCATCAACTAGCACCATTACATATTTTTTCCCGCCTCTGCTCATAGTTCTCAGAGGACCACATAAGTCCATATGAACCAGTTCCAACGTCCTGGTGGTGCTGACCATTTTCTTGCTTTTGAATGAGGATCTTACCTGCTTCCCCCTTGCACATGCCTCACAAACTTTGTCATCCCTGAACTTAATGATAAAGATCCCTACCACTAAGTCCTCAGAGACTAGTTTGTTAAGTTGATTCACACTCGCGTGACCAAGTCTTTTGTGCCAAATGAGGGGATCACTGTCCAACACACTTAAGCAAGTGAATTCATTTTCAGGCAGTGTGGAAACGTCTATGACATAGATGTTATTTATTCTTTTTCCCTACAAAACAATCTTGTCAGTAAGAAGGTCAATCAAAAAACATTTTGTGGAAGTGAAAGCAACCAAGTTACCTCTGTCACATAATTGTGACACACTGATCAGGCTATATTTCAAGCCATCTATCAAGTACACATGTTCAATTGAACGTGTGTCATCCTTACCTACCTTACCAAACCTTATAATTTCACCTTTCTTTCCATTTCCAAATGAGACATTTCCTACTTTGAGGTTTTCAAGTGAAAGGAACTGTTCCTTGTTCCCTGTCATATGTTTTGAGAAGCCACCATCCAAGTACCAAATTTGGCTGCTTCCTCTCACTTGAACCTACAGAAAGAAATCAGGGGTTAGTTTTAAGAACCCAAACTAGTTTGGGTCCTTTTCTATGAGAGAAAGGATGAATTAAGCTTTTTCTGCCCAATTTGGTAACCAGTTTTTCTTTTTAACAAAACTCTCATTTCTTCGACTGGCCTGCTCTCTTGCATTGCATTCACTTTTGTAATGACCAGTCTTACCACAATGGGTGCAATGTTTATTCTCAGGGAAAGTGAGATACTTGCTTTTGGGATCCCACTTGGGCAGTTGACTCCCAAAGCCAAGTCCTCTCCGATTGCTACTATGGTTGTCTTGAAGCCATGTTAAGGCATCAGAAGATTTATTCCATTTATAAGTTCGATCTAACTCATGTTTGACTTTACCAAGTTCTTCTTTAAGTGTCCTAATCTGTTCATCGTTGGCATACATCTTATCTTTTAGTTTTCCTATATTTTCTTCTAACATGATATGAGAATGATCAACAATCTTTTTACTGGATCCTAGCTTTAATTTTATGTTTTCAGATTTTAGCTCTAGAATCTCAGTTTCAAGTGGATGAACTTGGTTCAACAAAACAGTGTTTTTCTTTTCAGATTCACTTACTCTAATTTCCTTGTTCATGCATTTTGCTTTTACCATTGCACATTCTTTAGAGAGTTCTTCTTTCTCTTTGGTTGTTTCTTCGGCATCATCCATGAAATCAATTAGCAACTCAGAGCTTTTTCCTTAGATAGGAACTTTATTTTGTTTTTAAGATGGGAGATACTTACCTCTGGTTCTTCATGTGATTCCTCATCAGATTCTCCAATTGCCATGAGCGCCTGATCTTCATTCTCACCATCTTCTGATTCTTCATCTGAACTTTCCCCCAAATCAACAACCATAACTTTTGTTATGGTTTTCTTGGGTTGGACCAGTTCCTTCTTCCGGTTCCTTCTTTCAAATCTCTCCTTTTTCCATTCCACTTCCCACCGAGGACAGTTTTTGATAAGGTGGTCAGTCTTTCCACACTTGTAGCATCCCTCGTTGGTTGGCCTTTCTAGAGCTTTTTCTTTGTTATAGTTTCCTCCTCTAGAGATTCTCTTCTTCCTTATGAGAAAGTTTCTGAATTCTTTGGTAATCATGGCCATCTCATCTTCCTCTAGATCTTTTCCCCCAGTGATCCTCAGTGCTAGACTTCTCTCCTTCTTTGGAGCATCCATTTTCATTGTCTGCCTTCTGAGTTCATAGGCAGTAAAGTTTCCAATAAGCTCGCCCAATCTGTGGGTTTCCATATTTTTGGATTCCTGGATAGTAGTGATTTTGCTTTCCCAAGAAATTTGCAAGACCCTTGTCAGGATCTTCTCCATCGTGTCCTCTTCAAGAATGACTCTACCAAGAGACTTGAGTTCTTTTGTCAGAGTTGTGAACCTCGTGTACATCTCTTGAATTGTCTCTCCTTCTTTCATAGTAAAGTTTTCATATTGAGAGTATAGTAGAGTACCTCTTGATTTTTTCACTTGAGGTGTTCCTTCATGGGCTACTTGCAAGGTATCCTAGATTTCTTTGGCAGTGGTGCAGCTTTGGATTCTGCTATACTTGTCTGGACCTAGTCCACATACTAGCCACTTTTTGGCCTTAGCATTCTTCTCCCATTTCTTCAGATCCTCAGAAGTGCATTTAGCTCTTATTTTTTGTACATCTATTCCTTCATTAGTCTTCTTCATAGTGGCTAGAGGACCATCAGTGACTATGTCCCAAAGCTCATAGTCTTCTCCAATCAAGTGGTCCTTCATCCTATTCTTCCACCAAGAGTAATACTGGCCATTGAGAAGTGGTGGCCTTGCAGTCTATTGACCCTCCCAGTTTCCAGGTGGTGCACTCATTTTGATCTTTTCCAAGGTGTTATCCTTTTCAAGGATAACCTGCTCTGATACCAATTGATGTTTTACACGTCAATACCACACAAGATGGGGGGGGGGTGATTTGTGTGGTGTCCAATTTTCGAGTGCAGTCTCTATAGAATAACCTGGTTCTTCTAGGTGTTCTAACTCGTACTGTTGCGGAATAATAAATGCAGCAAATTAAAGAACAAAGAAAATGTTACGTGGAAAACACCCGGCTCAAAAGGTGAAAAAACTATGACCTACTACTCAGTAGGATTTTCCCAAACTCTTCACTACAACTCTGAGCCAAACAACATTTACAAAATAAACTCTTTTGTAAACCTAAGGACTAACTCTAATCCCTTTGTAGCAAACCAGCCTCTAGCTAATTCCGACAAATTTCAAGTTAATTCTAACTTGATCAATATGTACCTATTACAATTCCTTCTAATAAAGCTGAAAGATACAATATTTAATCACCTACTACAAACCAACTAGACTCAAAAGATAACAGATGGAACTGGTTCTTCTGGCTGGTTCACGTAGCTTTTGTGACGCACAAGGAATCTGCTTGCAAAATTACTTTGGTAATTTTGCTTTCAGTTCTTGTTTCACTTCTTCCTTTGTCCGATAAAATCTTCAGCAAGAATGCTTCAACACTTTATAGAGTCAACCGTTGAGATATGTTGTTCAATTCTAATGCAACTCTTCCTTGGTGGAAGATTTTGTATTTATCTCAACTTCCTCCTTTTGTTTTTGTCCTTGCTGAACTAGAACTCTAACCTCTTATCAATTTGCAACCTTTTCGCTTTAGGAGACAACCTCTTAGTTCATGGATAATTTACAATCATGTTTATCTCATGTGCATAAACGGTTCTTGTGCCAATGGGTTTGTTCGAGTATGTTTGCCATGATGGACCTAGTTCAACTGGGTAGGCATTTGTCAATCTTCAAAATCATGCAATGACTTGGTTCAACAGGGGTCCATATGAGACCCCTGTGAATTTTAACACACTAGGATTTGGGGTCCTTTAGCCACTTGTCTTACTACTAAGACTTGAGTTATTGGTGACACCCAGTTTTTTCATCATTCTATTTACTAAATATGCAAACTAGTTTGTTTAAGTTATTTTTTTGTGATTCAATGTTTGGGTCATGTGATCAATCTCTGGTTGTTTGGTTTGGTGTGAGTTCCTCTATGACTTCTGGGTTATGTTGATATAATTCTCTATTGGGATCTGGGTATGTTATATGTGAAGATGGTGTTTGTTGAAGGCCCAGGCAATATTGGGTATCTATCTTTTGGTCCTGTTGTTGGCCCACTACAGCTTTTTATGTATTTTTTTACTCATTTGGTCTATAATAACGTTGTAATAAACAATAGGGGTGTTAGTGAAATTTGGCGACACGGTTATATTTTAATGTTTTCATAAGGGTAGAAAACATACTTATAGGGTTCGTATGACTCTCTCTTATTATATTTATCCAACCTGTCATATATGCTATTCAGATTTCTATGTGAACTAGTAACAATAATGCCATTAGGAAAATCACACACTCACATAACTTATTTATAATCAAAGCATAAGTTTAAGTACTCTATTTTTTCCCATGTTTTACTACAACATGTTCATTCGATATCATGCATATAGGAAACAAATGGTAATGACATCAATTTGCTTATTTTCCCCTTCAATTTGCATAGTTGCAGCATTACAAAACATGCCTATAGGATCATACTAGCTTATGTTCTACTGGTCATCATCCAAATATCATGCCCATAGGTTCTTAATTGATTCATCAGCTACTGTCGCTCACCTAGAAAATATGTCTATAGGAACGTGGAGTTATAAAATCAGGTTTAACTGCCAATTAGTAGAACTTAGCTAAAATACTGCCATTTGTTTAGAAAATAAGTGTTGACCCATGTCACTGCATAGTTTTGAAGATTGACAAAGGCTGACCAGTTGAACCAGGTCCATCAGAGCACACATCTTGGAACTGAATAGCTAGCACATGAACCGTATATGCATAGGAGATATTTGTGATTGTGACTTATCAATAAACCAATAGATTGTCTCCTAATGCGAAAAGGTTGCAAACTAATGAGAGAATAAAAGTTGAATTCAGCAAGGAGAAGTAACAAAGGAAAGAAGTTGAGTTTAATTCGAATTCTTTCTCCCAGGAAGAGTTGAACTAGAATTGATCGACAAACTCAACTACTGACTCTATAAATACTCAAAGTATTTCTGCCGAAAGAGGGGACGCACAAGTACTGAAGTGAATCAAGATGTGAAAGCAAAATTCCCAGAGTTATTTTGCAAGCTGATTTAGTGTGCGATACAAAGGCTACAGATCAGCTAGAAGAACCAGTTTCATAATTGATGTATTGAGTCTAGTTGATTGTAGTAGGTGTTTCAATATTGTATCTTATCAGCTTTCTTAGAAGCAAATTGTAATAGGTACACGTTGTTCAAGTTAGAGTTAACTTGAAGCTTGTAGAAATTAGCTAAAGGCTAGTTGATACAAAGGGAATAGAGTGAGTCCTAGGATTACAAAAGAGTTTATTTTGTAAGTCCGTTTGGCTCAGAGTTATTAGTGAAGGGTTTGACCAAATCCTACTGAGGAGTAGGTCGTGGTTTTTTCATCTTTTGAGCCAGGTGTTTTCCATGTAAAAATCTTTGTGTTTTTAATTTTCTTAAGGGTCTTAATTCTGAAAATACCTAATGTCCAATGCAAAAAATCTATTTGCGTGCATTTGTTGTCTAAGTGTGGAGGTTAACGTGAGCCCTTAACTTACTCTATATGAAGTCTTATGTGTTTTGTATGTCGCTTAGCTATTAAACATTTTGAGCAGCGTAAGTAAAGTCTAGAACCACCTAAATAGAGGTCATATGCCTCCGGGACCGTAGGCATAGGACAGGTAGTGCACGCATATGGTACGACTTAGAATTGAACAAGAGCGCTTTTAGTTATATAACTTTAACATAGTAATCGAGTAGCAGGAGATGATAGTATGTGCCCGCTGAATTATATGATTAAGTCCCTACTTCAAGTGATTTACAAAGTATTATTTATGTTGGATGGGGTGATCCTTTAGGATAAAATATGTAGGACCCTAGCCCCCTCTTTATTCTTTCTTTATTTTTTTAGTCATTTGATATAGACCTAATAGTTATAACCTTGTAATCCTTATTCTCATTGTGGTACAATAAATTTCTTTGACCCTTACTCTCTTTGTTTATCTTTCCTAATTGTAATCCACATAGTCTTGAGTTCTCTTGGGACCCACAGTTGTGTACCTCGAAGAGAGTCTAACACCTTCTCTTTGAGGTAATTTGAGCCCTTACCCGATCTTTGGTAGCGTTGACTAGTCAAATAGAGTTATATGCATGATAGGTGCCCTAACGTACCTTAAAAACGTTAGGTGACGACTCTTCTTTTCTTTTAACATCCCATCTCATATCCAAAAGAGTTGTGATATGTCAAATCTCGCTTTCACGAGATGCCACAAGAAGGACCAAGTCACAACAGAGCACTACACATCACGGTGCAATTTGAGGATAAGTTCATCGCCGGGGTCTTGATAGACGGAAGTTCATGTCTCAATATATGTCCACTGACTACTATTAAGATGTTGGGTAAAGGCCTTCACTATATACGAGCAGGGAACATGAACGTGAAGGCGTTTGATGGATCTCTAATGGCCACAATCGGAGAAATCAACCTCATCCTACAGATGGGATCAACCTGGTTTGATTTGGAGTTTCAAGTGCTGGATATATCTGCTACCTATAATATATTATTGGGATGACCCTAGATACATGCCGTTGTGGCCGTGGCATCTACTCTTCATCAGGCAATGAAGTTTGAATGGACCACCAGGATGTTATCATCCATATAGACGGTAGTAATCCCATCTATACCAATCAAGTTGTTCCAATCATCGAGAACATGAAGAAGTTGGGTGGAGAAAAGGTCTCGGCAAGAATCTTCAAGGGATCACCAAACTGTTACAACTAAAGCGCCATGGTACAACTATCGGTCTTGGATACAAATATACTTGGCAAGAGTACCAGGATTGGTCGCCACCATGGAGCGATCCTTATTATCCGCTGGAAAAACCAATACCACGGTTTAACCAGACATTTCATCAAACTAACATGATGTGGGGGTCTGAGGAAGATGAAACCTTAGCTGGTATAAGGAATATGTTTCTGGATGACGAAGACATGGATTGCAGTGCGATAGTTGAGGACAGGGAGGAGGAAAACCTTACTATTCAGATCGTGGATAAATGAGTTATTCTAAAAAGTAGGACTGCTGCACCATCCCGGGCTCGTCAAGTTCCTAGGTAGCGTGCCAATTAGCATCAATCATTTTTTTAAAGTAAGTTTTAGAATATAAGACATTTTCAGTATTTTGTTTTGAACATATTTTGTTATGAAATAATTATTCGAGACATCGAGCCGTACTTGTTGACGTTTTCAAGGTTTTATTAATGCATTTCTATGCTTGTATTTATTATTATTCTTTACATGTTCTCTCTACAACATTATTATTACCTATCCTGATGAACCAATGACTGTGACATGCTATGAGAGAACGCAACATAAGGATAGTGATTCAGAGGATCTAGAAGACAATATAATACTTGAGGAAATTGTCATAGAAGTGGAGAACTTTGAAAACAAGCCCAAGTCTAATTTAAACTAGACTGAGTCAGTTAACTTAGGGGACTCCGAAACGGTCAAGGAAACTCATATAAGCATTCACCTATCACTATCAAAGAAGAAAGAGTATGTCCGATTCTTAAAAGAGTATGAAGATATCTTTGCATAGTCCTGCGATGATATGACTGGTTTGAGGACATCCATAGTAGCCCACAAGCTACATATCGATCCCATGCGTCCACCGGTAAAATAGAAGCTTAGCAAATTCCAGCCAGATATGAGTTTTAAGAAAAAAGAGGAGGTCACTAAGAAAAGCAAAGCCAAGGTTCTCAGAGTGGTCGAATATCCGACCTGGTTGGCCAACATTGTGTCGGTTCTGAAGAAAGATATGAAAGTCAAAGTGTGTGTTGATTACCGAGATTTAAACAAGGCGGTCCCAAAGATGATTTCCCATTGCCCAATATACACGTATTGATCGACAAATGTGCCAAGCATGAACTCCAGTCCTTTGTTGATTGCTTTGCCGGGTAGCATCAGATTTGGAATGGATGAAGAAGATGCCAAAAAGACAGCTTTTATCAGGCCACGGCAGATGTTCTGTTATAAAATGATGTCGTTCTGTTTGAAGAATGCTGGAACCACTTACATGAGAGGCATGACATCCATTTTCCACGACATGATACACAAGGAAATAGATGTGTACATGGATGATGTCATCATCAAATCCAGAATAAGTACAGATCATATAACAGACTTGAGGAAATTTTTTGATCGGCTCTGAAGGTACAATCTGAAACTAAATTCTGCAAAGTGTGCCTTCGGAGTCCCTGCAAGAAAGTTGCTAGGATTCATCGTCAGTCGCCTAGGGATTGAATTAGACCCATCAAAGGTCAAAGCTATCCATGATTTGCCACCCCTGAAAAGTTAGAAGCCCGGTACTCTTTGATGGAGTGCACCTGCTGCGCTTTGAAATAGATCTCTCAAATGTTGAGGCATTATTTATGCGCATAACTCACATATATCATATCAAGGATGGACCCACTAAAATACATTTTCCAGGAACCCATGCCTACGGGAAACTTAGCAAAATGGCAGATATTGCTGAGTGAGTTCGATCTCAACTATGTAACTTAGAAGGCGGGCAAAAGGCATGCATTGTCAGATCATCTGGCAGAAAATCCTGTAGGTGGAGAATACGAACCATTGAAAACGTATTTTCCTGACGAAGAGGTATCATTCGTAGGAGAAGATAACACCGAAGCATATGATGGTTGGAGAATGTTCTATGATAGAGCTGCAAACTTCAAATGAGTGGGTATTAGATCTATCTTAGTATCAAAAATTGGCCAAGACTATCTGGTATCTGCAAAACTCAGGTTTCAATGTACCAACAATATGGTAGAATATGAGGCTTGCATCTTGGGACTCAAGTTGGCCATTGACATGAATGTTCAGCAGTTGCTAGTAATTGGAGATTCCGATCTTTTGGTGCATCAGGCTTTAGGAGATAGGCTACCTTGAACAACATGATATTACCATATATGTAATGTGTACAAGAACAGATCTAGAGGTTCACGAAGATAGAGTTCAAACATGTTTCGAGGATTCAGAATGAGTTCGCAAATGCATTGGCCACTTTATCTTCCATGATACAACACCCAGACAAGAATTTCATCGATCCTATCCCAATAGGAATTCATAAACAACTGGTTTATTGTGCTTATGTTGAAGAAGAAAGTGACGGAAATCTGTAGTTCCATGACATCCAGGAATACTTTGCAAAGGGAGAGTATTCAGAACATGCAACTCACACTCAAAATCCCACACTTCAAAGGCTAGTAAACTAGTTATTTCAAAGCGAGGGAATTCTGTACAGAAGGACTCTAGATCTAGGATTATTATGGTGTGTCGATGCCAAGGAGGCGTCCAGATTACTCGAGGAAATACATGCCGGAACCCGCGGACCGCACATGAATGGCTTTGTCTTAGCCAAGAAAATACTAAGGGTAGGATATTTCTGTATGACTATGGAAACAGACTGCATCAAGTATGTCCCTTAGTGTCACCAATGCCAGATACATGTTTATATGTTATGAGCACCACCCAATGAACTCAATGCAACAAGTGCACCCAAGCCTTTCTCCTATTGGGGCATGGATGTCATCAGTCCAATCGAACTCGATGCTTCAAATGGGAATAGGTTCATTCTAGTGGCCATAGACTATTTCACAAATGGGTCGAGGATGCATCTTACAAAGCTGTAACTAAGAGGGTCGTCACAGATTTTGTTCGGGACCGCATTGCTTGTCATTTCGGAGTTCCTAAGTCAATCATCATTGACAATGCCGCCAATCTCAACAGTGACCTAATAAAAGTCATATGTGAATTTTCAAAAGCAAGCATAAGAAATCCATAGCATACAGCCCGCAAATGAATGGAGCCGTAAACATTGCCAACAAGAACATCAAGAAGATACTAAGGAAAATGGTAGATAACTACAAGCAATGGAACGAGAAGTTTTTATTTACTCTACTTGGGTATCGTACCACGGTTCGCACATACACTAGGGCAACTGCTTATTTATTGGTTTTTGATACAGAAGTAGTTATTCCTGTCGAAGTAGAAATCCCTTCTCTAAGAATCATATAAGAAGTTGAGCTCAGTGATGCATAATGGGTACAAAGCTTCTATGAACAATTGGCTCACATTGATGGAAAGTGAATGAATATGGTATGTCATGATAAAATATACCAGAACAGAATGTCCAGAGCTTTCAACAAAAAGATCAGACAAGGCAATTCGCACCGAGACAATTGGTGATAAAACGGATCTTCCCACATCAGAATGAAACTAAAGGGATGTTTCCACCCAACTGGAGAGGTCCTTACATGGTTCATCGAGTATTAAATGGACAGAGAGGTTCCCCCCCCCCCCCTCTATTTTTCTTTCTTTATACGTTTAGCATCTGATATAGACCTTATAGTTATAACCTTGTAATCCTTATTTCTCATCGTGGTACAATAAATTTCTTTGACCCTTACTCTCTTTGTTTATCTTGCCTAGTTGTAATACACATGGTCTTGAGTTAAGCCGGGACCCACAGTTGAGGACCTCGAAGAGTTCCTAACACCTTATCTTTGAGGTACTTTGAGCCCTTACTCGATCTTTGGTGGCGTTGACTAGTCAAACAGAGTTATCTACATGATAGGTGCCCTAACGCACCTTTAAAACCTTTAGGTGGCGACTCTTATTTCCTTTTAACATCCCATCTCCTATCCAAAAGAGTTGTGATATGTCAAAGCGCGCTTTAGCGAGAAAATGGGGTGTGACACATGCATCGTCGTAATGTTTACCTAAGTGGTATCAAATATAATGTAAGTCAACCTAGTGTTGAGATATTTCTTGAGCCACTCTCTTTCTCTCCTATGTATGTGGCTCATATGGTTAGAGAAATCACTTTACTCTTTTGTGAATATAATCATAGACCCTTTTCATTATCTAGTAACATAAGAGCATGTCTCAGCACCTGTCATATGTGTACATGTCAATTTAAATGGTCACTTGTTGACGTAAAGTTCTTACATCTCGGGATTATGTACATGGTTCCCACATTATCAATGCATACTAGGAAACTCTATGACTCATTTGTCGAATCAATGATATAATCACATTGATTAACCATATTAGCACTATTGTTAGTAACCTTCTTGTCTCTTAGGATATAACCTCCTAAAATTCCCTTGCTCAATACATTGATGGATTCTTGAATAATTTCAGCTCAATCTCGAACCCCGTAGTTGCTCTATGTATTAAATATATGGGTGTTGAAGGTTCCAGCATGCCGAAGAAGAAGCATCGATAAATGATCAAACATATTGGGTAGGAAACTTTATGGTCATATTCATACTAGCACATCTTAGAATAATTGTTGAAGGTCTCCAAAAGTGTTACACCCCAGGTTTCGTTTGTGAGACTACGTCGTAAGTCAATTGATGCAAGCTCATAAATGAAATCATCTTTGAAAAGTTTACAAAATAAGTTAATCATGTTAAATTGGTGGTTAAAAATATTTAAGATCACGAATACCAAGTACCAAGAGGGTTGGAAGGCTTAGAAGCTAAACGAATTGATGACAATAAGTTTCGTCGAACGTCGACAAGTTAGAATGTTATAACATTTAATTTTGGGGTGATAATAGGGTGCTTAACCCTATAAGTATGTTATGTTAAGAGTTATTTTAGTCTTATGATAGTCGTGTCTTATCGTTTGAAGTCAAGCGAGTTGTGGACCAAAAGTTGAAAAAGGTCATCACAAGTTACATTCATAAATATGCTAAAAATTAGGTCAGATGTAGGTGAGATATTCTACAAAAACTACTTGTAATTACGGGGTGATATACTTACCAAATTGAATATATACGAGTGTATTTTCTAAATAAGTTAACCGTTTGTCGATACGACATTGCGGTAGAGAGATATTTTTGTTTTTGCAAGACTGCGCAAGCAGCTCCCAGGGACCCACTTAGGCAGTGGAAGACCCTTGAACATTTTAAATGGTTTGGACGGCTCATTTTTGTTGTTTTCGACCAAGTACAGTTCCCAAACTCTCTCATCACATATCTAACAGTCCTTCATGATTCCAAGTCGAATCCAAGGTGGTTTTTCCTAGACCTAACCTCAAATATTAGCAAAAAGAGTCTCTATGGTGTTGTGATGCCATTAAGGGCAATTGTAAGCTAAGGGAAGCTTTGGTTCGAGTTTTTTTTTTTATTATTTAAGGTATTTATAACAACCTATTTCTTGGGCTTAAGCTTATCTATGTGTTGGTTAAGTTATTTGGATGAAGAATTACAAGATAGAACTTGAAGTTGTATAAGAAGTTGTTGTCTCTTATGGACTATTTTTGAGTTGTGTATATGACTTCATATGGATGGAAAATATGGAAAATAAGTTGGCTATGATTTTTAGTATGATAATGTTGTTTTACATGTCAATCTTGTTGAGGAAATTGGTAACTAGAAAAGAAATGGCTATAAAGCACTTGGAAGTTGTTCATAGTGATATTATCTTGTGTTAGGCTACTTCAGGTAACTTTGAAATTGGGTACAAGGTTGGAAATCCTTGAAATGGTATTGGTTATTATACTTTATATATACTAAGTTCAAGGATGAATGATAATGGAGTTGAAGGGTGCTAAAGGGATTTAATCCGAGCTTGCCGCTCGTCGTGTTATGGTGAAGACTTGTTAATGAAATAGTTTGTACTCTATTGTTGATGTTGTTCTTATTGTATTTCTCTGGTTGTTGTTGTTTGTATATGGTATTGGACGAGCCTCTTGTTATAGGATAGATGCTGCTTAAATTTACATAAACGAGCTACTAGTTTAAGTTGCAGATTTAGCCTTTACTTAACACTGATTTTGAATCTCCTTATGCTATGGTAGATTGAGTTGAGTTGTTTGAAGAATATCTTGGAAGGCATTAAGGATTCAATAGATTTAAGGTATGTTAAGGCTATCCCTTCTTTTGTTTTGGCATGATCCATATGATACAAATGAAACAAGCAAACACGGAACTTTCACATCACTGTATTCTTAGAAGTACTAGGGATGCCTATGTTCTCGATTATCCATGTGTCCTATTATTATATCATCTGTTCATGGGTCTCAGAAAATATGTTAGTTGATAAAGTTTATCCGTAGGCATATTGATCTTATGACATCTCGAGAGATCTTATTGACTTACTTCTTATGCATTACATCATTTATATATGTACATTCACCCATGACAGATGGAGTTATATACACGTATATTATATGTATATGGGGTATGGGGAAAGGTTATGACGTTATGTACTCACTTCTACTTGATCAGCTGGTATACGTTGATGATTTCGCCCACACATGATGAGATGATATGATGTGATGCCCTCAAAGGCTTGGTGATGTTATGTATGCATATACCTATGCATGATAATGCATATGCATGATATTATAAACGTTTCATGATTTACAGAGCTATTGATGTTGAGTTCTTTACTCTAGGTTTCTTCCATATCTTTTATATACTGCTCATGTCATACATACTCGGTAATTTATTTGTAATGACATCCCTTTTACCCGGGGACGCTGCGTTTTATGCCTCAAGGGTTTGATGGACAGATTAAAAGTCCTCCTAGTAGGCTATCAGCTCAGCAGAAGGTGTTGGTGCATTACACTTGCTCCGGAGTTACCTATTTGGCCAGTATACTTTGGACATGTATAAATTCGTATGTGGGGGGGCCTATCCCTGCCTTTATGACGTTTATGTACTCTTAGAGGCTTCTAGACATATGTCATGTACATGGATGATTGTATGGCCTTGTTAGGCTAAATTTTGAGTGTACAAATGGTCATTTCAGTCGTATAGGCTCACATGTATATGTTTCTATATCATGTTGGGTCATCCTATATCTACTATTCCCTTATGGTTTACTCAAGCTATCTCATGAAGGCCCTTCTAGACCATTTACCCATAATGGTATGATAAGAAAGATATGTTGAGTTGGTACTCGGTTGAGTAAGGCACCGGGTTCCCGTTGTGTCCTATGGTTTGGGTCGTGATAAAAAGTTTAATTTGGGTGTTCGACATAAAGATTTGGAGTTGAAGAAAATAAACGAGTTATCTCAAGATTTTCTCCATGAAGATTTCATGTGAGTTGTTAACAAAGGTGAAGTATGTGTAGTCACAATAGGCCTTATGGAATCTTTAAGGAAATAGGTCAAACAATGAGTATGATGTTTTCCCATTGTTGTTCTCCATGCACCCACGTTTTCACGTGTCTACGTCAAAGAAGGTAGTCGGGAATCGTTTGTCATATCGTCCCGGTGGGAGCTATTGAAGGTGAAGTTAAAGGAAAATTTGCTTATGAGAGGTACCTAATTATCATCCTTGTTAGATAAGTCTGGAAGTTGAGATTGCTTCCGTTCAAGTGCTATAACGCAGTCTATGAGTCGAGGAGGTCACCTCGAAGATCGAGGGTGTTGTGGAAAGAAAATATCCTATGGTTGTGGTTCGAAAGGTACTTTCTTTGTGTTATGATTCAATTATGTACAGTTCATGTCTAGACGTCACTTTTGATAATGTAATGTCGGTAGTGTTGAGATTTCTGTTACTGATATATTGTGATGCCTTGCCAAATTGTGGATGTATTGTTAGGATTGGTTTTGGTGATTATCTGGCAGGTGGGTAGGCCTAAATACAGGGGAAACTCTGCCAAAATTTCTGAATAATTTGGGACTTAGTCAAATTTGGAGCTTGAGATGTGTGATAGAAGAGACGAGTTATGTTGGGTGTGTTAGGCGGACTCTACTCCTCATTCGAGGAAGAATTATCCTAAGTGGGGGAGGATATAAGGCCCCATAAAATTTTACCTAGAACTCGAGGTTTCATGGTGCCGAGGTAGGCTGATGTGTTTGAAGATTGTATAAAACGAGCCGTGGTACGGAATATTTGGGTTGTACAACGCATTCAGGAGTTGGAAGAAAACTGTTGCAGAGCATGGCGTTTCTGCGGTCCATTATGCAACCGCAGAATTACTCCGCTGACCGCAGATCCGCCGCGGAGTGGAATAGAAAATGGGACAAATTTTGAAAACTATTTTTATTAGCCACATAATGATTTTGCTGGCCGCATAATGATTATGCTACCACAAGATTGCATCGCGAAATGGAAAATATCCAACCCAGAATTTGAAAATCATATAGTGGCCATTCAACTGGCCGCATAACCATTCTGCTCAACACATATCTGTTCTGTTGGCCACATGTCTATTCTGCTGGCCACATATCCATTCTACTACCACAACATTGCACCACATAATTGACTTGGGGGTTATTTTTTAAGATTTTCTTACCCGACCCAATTTTAATAATAAGGCACAACGGGGCCATTTGAGAGCAAAAACATTTGATATTTTAGAGAGAGGAAAGAGATCTAGAGAGAGAAGGAAGGGCACCAACATATTCATGCTTCAATTCTTGCTCAAGCTTTTGTGATTCTAGAGAGAAATAAACTAGATCTTCATCTAAGAGTTGATTGGAATTTCTAGATGTATTGGGACGTTGTGGTAATCTAAGGGAAGCTCAAGAAAGATGGGTTGTCAGCTGCAACTTTAGTCCTCGTTAGCAGTTACTCTCGATTCAGCAGGTTTGGTAAGCCCTACTCTGTTCCAGGCCCGATGCCACTTGATGTTGTAATTTGTGTTTCGAGGTATAGCCGGGGCCTTGTCGCCGACACTTCCATACTAGTCTTCTGTTGTACTTAGAGGATCCGTAGACATATTGTGGGTTTCACATTAAAGTCAGAACTAGAAATGTTTTATTTGTACCACATATTCCACTAAAATGGCTACAATTTTCCCTCTTTCCAGCTAAAGACTTAGTAAAATTTTTGTTATGCCTTGGCATGTATTTATATTTGTTAGATTTTTCGACTGTTCGACTGATTGGAACCTCGTCTGCAAGTCGATGTGCAACGATAATCGAATATCGCTTGAGGTTTTTTTGAAGGCTGATATTTTTGAAGCCTTCACATTATTCGAGGGCTGATTTTATCGAAACCCCTTTGCTTTTGCCGAGGGTAGCCTGATTTAACTGTTTTTTCGAAGTATTTGAAGCCCTATAGTTTATTGCGGAATCAGACATCTCTGAGCCGCATTATTTCGGCCGTAGCCTTTTCATATGACCGTAGTCTTTTATATGGTCGTAGCCTTTAGTCCCTGAGTGTGATTGCCTTGGCCTAAATGTCGAGGAGATGCCTTTTTCAGGTCTTATAAGTTCGAGTACGCCTCATTGAGATCTTATGAGTTCGAGTCTTCAATGACTCAAAGCATTGATTGTTTATGACAGTCCCCAAGTATTCAGAAGTATTTGGGGTTTTGTCCCTTGAGCTGTTTCATTGTAAAAATACAAAGTTGAAAATAGTAGACTTCTTTGAGGCACAAAGTGTTTCGATATAATAACAGTGCTTATTTGAATTATTTATACATGTGTACATGTTTTTCCTATTGGGGGATCGACCTCTCTACGTGGACACGGTTCATTTGACTGTTTGGCCCATTACATCATTTTCCAATTGAGGCCCTCTTTGGCTTGAATTATTTTCTTCGAAGATATAACCTCTGAGGGTGATTCCCCCCCAGTATTCGAGTTTGATTGAAAAGAAGCCTTGAATACTTGTTGAATTTCCCTTAGGTAGCATATAAATGTTTCCTCGTTAAAAACCTTGCCGGTAAAATCCTTCTGGGATAAACCCCCATCTAAGGGAAAAAGAGTGCAACGAATGCAGGTATTTGTTCCTTTCTCCCTCTCACAACGTGCTTCTCTAGAACACAACCGAAGGCTCCATCTAGTACTGCAAGGTAAAGTAGCAAGGGTCTACCTGGCTCTGGCGGGACCAAAACTGGTGGTGTTGATAAGTACTCCTTGATCCTGTCGAAATCCTTTTGACAATCTTCGGTCCAACTAGTTGCAGCATCGTTCTTCAACAATTTGAAAATTGGCTCACATATAACTATGGACTAGACTATGAATCGGTTGATATAGTTTAGTTGTCCCAGGAAACTCATTACATCCTTCTTACTCTTTGGCGGTGGAAGCTCCTGGATATCTTTGACTTTTGATGGATCCATATCTATCCCTCGACGGCTGACGATGAACCCAAGTAACTTTCCGGCAGAAACCCCGAATGCACATTTTGCGGGATTTAGTTTCAAGTTGTATTTTCACAGTCTGTCGAAGAACTTCCTCAAGTCTACTATATGATCTGTGGCTTTATTGGATTTAATGATGATGTCGTCCACATACACCTCGATCTCCTTATGTATCATGTCATGAAATATGGTAGTCATAACACTCATGTAGGTGGCCCCAACATTCTTTAGGCCAAACGGAATCATCTTGTAGTAGTACACCCCCTAGGGTGTAATAAAAGTTGTCTTCTCAGTGTCTTCCTCTTCCATCCAAATCTGATGGTAACCGGTGAAACAATCCACAAATGACATGAGTTCGTGTTTGGCACAATTGTCGATTAAGATGTGTATGTTTGGAAGCGGGAAATCATCCTTTGGGCTGGCTCTGTTGAGATCCCGATAATCGACACAGACCCTGACCTTCCCATCTTTCTTCGGAACTAGCACGATGTTGGCTAACCACATTGGATATTCAACGACCCTGAGGACTTTGGCCTTGATTTGCTTAGTGACTTCCTCCTTAATTTTCATACTCATATCAAGCTTGAATAGTCGGAGCTTCTGATTCACTGGTGGACACATTGGGTTTGTGGGCAACTTGTAAGCCACAATGGATGTACTTAACCCGGTCATATCATCGTATGACCATGCAAATATGTCCTCGTACTCTTTCAAAAATTTTGCGTACTCTTCTTTTTTTGATGGCGACAAGTGGATGCTGATGCGAGTCTCCTTGACAGTTTCAGAATCTCCTAAGTCGATTACTTTTGTTTCTTCCATATTGGACTTAGGCTTGTTCTCAAAATCTTCTACTTCTCTGACAATTTCCTCGGGTATGACATCTTCTTCCTCTGAATCACTATCCTTTTGTTGTGTTGTCTCATTACATGTCATAGTTGTTGATTCATCAAGATAGGAAACAATAATGTTCTATAAATAAAGATATAATAGGAAAAACGGTAATAATAAATATCGATTCATTGAAACATAAAAGCAATTTAATAATATAAGCAACATTTTTAGAACACTGGAGATTTTATTTAAAATAGAATGCAAAAGGAAATCATTTTCTTAAAAAACGAAATAAACAGTGTTGTTCAGCCTTGCTACCCCGGGCCTCGTCGGGCCCTGGATGGTCTAACAGTCAAATTTCTGAGGAATGATCCTTTCTCCACAGCTCGGATGGTAGGGCCTTCCTCCTCCTCCTCCTCAACAATTACACAACAGTCCATGTCCTCATCCTCCGGGAACAGGTTCCTTAAGGCTGTCAGTGCTTCCTCCTCATCTGATACCCATATGATTTCGGCCTATTGGAATGTCTGACTCAGGTGCAGTATAGGCTGCTCAAGTGGATAGAATGGGATGCGCCATGCTGGTGACTAGTCATTGTATTCTTACCAGGTGTACTAATATCCCAAGCCAAAAGTAGTGTCATGACGCTTCAACTGTATCGACTTGGAAATTCCTTGAAGACTTTTCCCAAGGCCCTTGCTGGGATCATACCCTCTCCAGTTCATCGTACTTGCTATCATGCTATCCCACCATTTATCTTTGTCGATCACATTGACCCGCTCGATGTGATGATAAGTTTCTCCACCGAGCCATCTTTTATTCTTAACCATGGGGATAGTTTGGCGGTTGTAAATGGGGTTGCTCCCATCTCCATGGATAATCACCTCCTGATGGTTCCACTCGAACTTCACTACTTGATGCAAAGTCGATGCCACAGCCCCAGCGACATGTATCCATGGTCGTCCTAATAACAGATTGTAGGACGCAGATATGTCTAGCACCTGAAACTCGACATCAAACCATATAGCCCCCATCTGCAGACATAGATTGATCTCCCCAATAGTAGCCCTCTAAGACCCGTCGAATGTCTTCACGTTCATGGTCCCCTCTCAGATTTCATACAGGCCTTTGCCCAGCCTCTTCAGTGTTGTCAATGGGAAAATATTAAGGTTGGATCCTCCATCGATCAGAACCCTGGTAATGAAGTAGTCTTCGCATTGCACAGTAATATGCAGTGCCTTGTTGTGACTCAAACCCTCAGGTGGCAACTCGTCCCCGTGGAAAGTTATTTTGTGACATTCCAGTACTTGCCCAACCATATTAGCCATCTCTCCGCTCGTGATGTTATTGGGCACATATGCTTCATTCAATACTTTTATCAGATCACTCCTATGTGCTTCTGAATTCTGCAGTAGCGACAAGATAGATATCTGGGCAGGAGGCTTGTTCAGATGATCGATAAATGAGTACTCCCTTGCTTGTACTTTCCACTATAGGTCACCTGGACCTGTTTCAATCACATGAGGTCTGTTAGAGGCCTGTTTACTGGACTCCCCCAAATGCTCAGGTGTGCAGACCCTTCCGGTCCTAGTCATCCCTTGTGCAGCACCAGCTTCTTCTATTTTAATCTTTCCTCTTCTTCTAGCCTCAGCTACGTAATCCCAGGGCACAACCTTGGTGTTTATAGGCGATGTGGTTGTTATTTTCACCGTAAATGGCGTAGCTACCTTCACCTCGAATGGAATAGATGTCACCGCGTGGTGCTACTTCAACCTCGAACGTGACTGATGCGGTTACCTTAGCCTCTATTGGTGGCTGTACCTGCACTATAATGGGATTGAGTGTAACTGCGGGCTTCTTGGGATCATCACCCTCTTCAATTAGCCCGATTCATCCCTCCGGATCCCATTCTTCATCCATTTCTATCACATTGATGCCTTCACCCTTGTGATCTAGGAGGGGATTATTGCGGACATTAGGCATGGCCTCCTTTGCCTAGATGATTTTAGTGGAAATCAAAGCCTAGATTTTGTCCTTCAATGTGTGGCACTCGTCGATGGTATGTCCTTTCATGCCCGAATGGTATGCACAAGTTTTGTTTGGGTTAACCCATTGAGATGGGTTTTCTTTGGCCACAGCAGGGATGGGAGTAACGTAACCAGAAGCCTTCAATCTTTCATACAGCTGGTCAATAGGTTCAACAATGATAGGGTACTGTTTGGGTGGTCTGCGGTCGAAGTTTGGTCGAGGTATTGGGTAGATTTGACGGGTTGGAGGTGACTAAAATTGAGATGGTTGGGAATTATATGTGTCATAGGTAGTGGCCGGTGGGGAATAACTGGGAGATGAGGGTTGATATGTAGTTGGAGGTGACGGTTGATATGTGGGTGGAGGTGATGATTGATAGGTGGGTGGAGGTGATTGATATGCAAGTGGGGAGGTTCGATATAGGAATGGGGTTTTGGATCCTTGTGCAACCATTACTGTTCCCACGTCCATCTTCTTATATATACCACCGGACTATAATACTTTGTTAATGGCCTGCAACGCCTCAAAGTTCGTGACCATCCCACTCTTGATGCCTTCCTCGATTCGTTCACCAAGTTTGATAATATCAGAGAACTTGTGATTTTCAATAACCATCAATCTCTCATGATATTGCAGATCCTGTGCTCTGACGAAGAACTTGTTCATCTGCTCTTCGTCCAACGCCGACCTGACTTTGGTTGCTTCCAACCTCCAACGAGTAGCATACTCGCGGAAAATCTCAGTAGGCTTTTTCTTGAGGTTCTGAATGTAAAAGAATCTGGTGCATTCTCTGTGTTGAACCTGAACCGGTCCATGAATTTAGACACCATAATCACCCAATTGGACCATTTCTTAGGATCCTGGCCGATGTACCAGGACAAGGCATCTCCGGTAAGACTCCTCATAAAAAGTTTCATCCAGATCTTCTCATCCTTTCTGATCCCAACAAGTTTGTCCCAATAGGTCCTTAGATGAACCCTGGATTCATCTATGCCATCAAACATCTCTAACTTGGGAGTTTTGTAACCCTCTGGCAGTTCTACATCCGGATGTATGCACAGGTCTTTATAGTTCAGACCTTCTATCCCCTTGCCTCCTTACATGCCTTGAACTCGGCTGGTCAACTTCTTGCGTTCCTCGGCTAGGTACTTGATGAGCATGTCCTTCTCACTAGATGTTGGTGTATAAGAGATGGGTTGAGTGGAGTGAGGTAGGGTCTCCACGTATATGGGGTTGTTTTGGTGACCTGGAACTTGAGCATAGTGGTGATCATTGGTTGAATTTTAGTGTTCATGAATGGCCAGTGTGGTGTTTCGTGGAGTGTGGCAGGTGTTTCGTTGGTATTATGGTAGGATTGATTGGTTTTGTGGTGGAGTTGTGTAGTGGTGAGGTGCAGGAGGATTTTGTGGGTGCTTATTGGGTGTGTTTTGAGGTGGTGCGGGGTTCTGAGTGTTTGGATGACTGACGTATGTGCCGCTGAGTGAGAAGGACAAGTTTTCTATATTTAGGACATGTTCGAGTTCTCCTTGGAGTTTCAGTATTCTCTGTTCGAGCTGCGAAACAACGTCATTCAAGTCCTGAGTACCCCCACAATCAGAAGCCTCTGTATGTTCAGCTTTTTCTTTTCTGATGTTGTTCAAATCTTCCATCTTCGTATTTCCTTTGCCTTTTGGTGGAGTAGGAGGAGGAGAAGGTGGAGGGCCCCTAGATCTTATGTGATAAGCTGATGATGCCAGTATGCACGACCCAACCTTTAGGGAATGGGAATAATCAAAAGAAGAAAAATAAAAACAAAAGGTAACCAAGTCAGTAAGGATTCTGAAGAGAGTGCTTGCAGTATTTAAACATGTATTGTAGAAACGTAAATTCGTGTCCTAATTTGGGATACTCGTTGTGCCCGAGGTTGGCCTAGCGACAAGTTGATTTGGAGAACATAGATGCCAGTAAATGCCTCATTTCATTAATATAGAAATAGACGAATCCCAAAGTGATAATAATAAAGATAAGTCACTAGTGGCACTTGGCCTTAGCCTACTTGGTCCCAGAGAGAGCTTCCCCAGACTCGATCTTCTTGACTCCATCAAATCGATTCCCCAGCTCGCGCAGACCCAGAAGCAAGTAGGCTCTAGCCAAGTGTCCTCCGTCGCTTCCTTCGGTATTCTGGCAATCTTCCATCCTCTTTATGATTTTTCCCTCCATCTCCACTAAAACTCGCTCCAAATATTCCAACCTTCTATAGGAAGTGATAGCCATTTCCTTTTATTGCTCGATCAGCCTTACATTGGTCTCATGTATTTCCCGGTGCTCATTCTGAGAATCGTGGACCCTCTTGCGTAGTCTGTTATATTTAACTTGAGCCTCAGCATCTTCATCTATGATCCAATTCCCTCCGACTGGTTCCCGACCTCACCATCCCCTCTAGGTTGTCTTCTAACCATGTCGGGTAGAGAGGTGCACACCCAGTGTGATACTTGTCTGGCTCAATGGTGTTCTTTTCCACGATGATCTTGTAGTGCCACATGTGCTGAACTTGGAACTTGTAAGGGATGTCGTCGTCTTAAAAATCTTCTCTAAAGTGGCTCATCATTACAAACCTTGGTACAACCTGCTTCCTACCCCCTTGCCTCATAAATCGGATAAGAACATAAGGGTATATTCCCCTCAACCCAATCAGCACCAAGTGTGGAGCGTCCCTGGACCTGATGATGTATTCGTCTGTTGGGAACTATTTTAACATCCATTGCACTTGTTCCTCGATCAGATTGTCGAAGAACGTTAACCACTCTTTTGCACTTTCCGGCTGAGCAAACCTATCCGGAATGTAAGTCATCCGCTTGGGGTGACGGAAAGAAATATGGTCGTTCCAAGCCCTTCGCGGAAGTTCTTGGAGATACTGGTCCCTTTGAAGATGTTCTAATAACCACAACTGCAACAACATATTAAAACCCTCAAAATGCTTGATCCCTCTTTGACAGTGCTCCAAAGCCCCATAGGCATCAGCTAAGATCATAGGGACAATAGTATTTGTTTGTCTATCGATCCCATCCATCAAAGGCTTGGCGACCATGGCTAGTCTAGTATGGATTCTTTCCCTTTTCATCGGGAACACTATCACGCCCAAAACGCACACAATAAACACGAACATTCTGCGATGGATGTGGCCTAGAGAAGTGATAGAAAACTCGTCATGGAAGGTACGGTAAGATTTGCTATGGCCAGTATGGTTCTCCATTACCAATAACCCAGGGCTATCTCAAGTCGGTCCAGCAAGTCCCCCAATTTCTTCCAGGAGTGGTGTCATTTCTATATCTCCGAAATGGAACAAAACTCTCTCACTGTCCCAGAACAGAGTTGCAGCTTCGATCAGCATATTGTTCAATTGGATGTCTACCATAGAAGGTAAATTTCCCAAGTGTTTTCTCACGTGTTTCTTGTTACTTGAGGAAAGGTCTTCCCACCAGTCTAGTAGCAATGGCACAATGTTGCTGACCATGCCGAATCTGGGGACCTCGTGCCTCATTTTCTACAAAACAAAAGGTTAGGCCCTTTTCCCCCACCAGATTCGACTATTTATACACTCATGATTAGCATATCGACATTTAGTTCTCCAAATTAATTCACAGAACATGGTTGCGTCCGTTGAGATTATGGAAACCCCGGTGGACTTTGGATAAGGCTTGTCTTAAAGGGTTATTATGTTGACAACATATTAACTCGGCTAGGTTTGACCATGATGCATGCACAATTATAATAAGAGTAAGGTTACTATGGGGGTCTATACTTGTAATCTCAAGCGGAAAACTTGAGGGGGAAAGATACGTAATCGTCGACTGCACCGCTGATCGACTAGTTTTACCGCAAATAAGACTTTTCGAATTTAAAGGTAATATATTGGAAGAGGGAAACCACTCGTCAAGCGTTGCTATATGATTTCTTTAGGCACGAGTGGAATATGATGTTGAGCATGATTTATGCAGCAATAAATAGAATGTTGTCACGTATTTGCACGTTATGAAAGCGATAAATACATCATTTATAATTGAAAGACTGTTAAGAAGGAAAACAAAGAAACAATTCAGTTTCGTATTGAGGAAATAAACACTTGAAAGTAAACAGTTAAATTCACATAAAAGGGAAAGGGAAAGGGTGCAGGTATTATCAAAGTAAGGCACGTTCACACTAATTCACAAAGAAATTTTTTATGGTAAAAGCCTAGAAAACCCCAGCAGAGTCGCCATGCTGTCGCGCCCCCTTTTTCCTTCGCGTAGTCTGAGTTTTGACATTATTAGGACAACTCGTTTCCATTGGGGAAGGGGTAGAAAGAAGTTGAAGAGTCGCCACCTAACGAATTAAGGTGCGTTAGGGAACATATTGCAGGTAACTCATGAAACCGGTTTGTGTTACCAGAGATTGGGTAAGGGCTTGAAGTTTCCTTGAGGGGAAGGTGTTAGGCACCCATCGAGGTCCACAATGGTGGGTCCCGGCCAAACATAATTTTGTGAATTAGTCAATTAACAGATAAGCAGTCTAAGCACACATATGTGAAAGAATAAAGGACTTTAATAGATAAGCAGTCTAAGCACACATATGTAAATAAGGAAAGTCCTAGGTTTGTTAGCCTATAGGATCACATCTGTACAATGTCTGGTAATCCTCCTCAACTAGTGGGGATACACGTGGCATTAGCGCAGAGGTCATCATATCATTTTACTAACCATCACCCTCCCCTTAGCGGTTATATAAGCGATTTTAATTACAAACTCTTAGTGTCCTTTTACCCGTCCTTTCCTTGTGGTCCTGGAGGTATTTAGGACCTCTAAATTTACGCAGTTCTACATCCTCCTAAGGTGTTTAAAAGGAAACAATCTAAGCGACAACAAAGAACATATCGGAATATCAAATAGGGAAACAGTTAAGGGGGCTCATGTTTACCTCCACACAGAAACAAATAAGTAGCACGTCTCATACAAGAGGTTTTAGAGAATTTCAGAAAAGGTCCTAGAACAGGATATCTAGCTGAGCATAAAAAACATAGAATAAGCAGCATTGTTTAAAAGCGGAGTGCCGTAAATCTAATCAGTTTGCCTACTGATTTTAGAACCTGGGCAGTTCCACAAACAAAGCACAATTTCACAGTTTTTATAAGACCATTAATTACCTAAGGCTTGCCTAGGCGTGGATCTGTAATACCCTATAAACAGGCAATTAGGATTCTAGGAATTAATTAAATCAGCTTGAGTTTTATTAAATCCTATAGGCATGCTGATCTAGGTGATGAGTGTTACAACAGTTTATTTGAGGCATATTTATACTATAACATGATGTCTATGTGATGAGGCTGATTTTTTAAACCTCTTTATAGATAGTTATTTATTTAAGCGAGATAGATACGATTTAAACCAAATGCAAATAGACTTTCTAGGTGATTTCTAAAACATGATGTCTAAGGCAGGATTTCTAATGCACAGATAGACATGGTCGTTTTATTAGGCAGGGTAGTAACTTAATGACAAGTTTTCTAGGTGATTATGACTTAGGCGGAATCAGAAATAAAGTGATGAACTATAACATATTTTCTAATATGCAAAAGTAGTAAACTTGAGTATCCTAAGGCTTGATTTCTAACACAAATAGGCATAGAAACCTAGGGCATGATTTCTAATGCGAGTGAACACAATATAACCTAAGCACGGTTCCTACCCGATTACCCCACAGAATCATATAGCAACCCTCCCTTTTTACTAATGTCCCCAAGATCTTTTTACAAGGATCATTATTACATACCAGAAGTGAATGAATTACATAAATAAATGTAAACTATACTATAGGGAGACTGAATTAGGCCCAATGTAAACCTAGGAATGTCAAGCCTTCAAAACGGTCTCAAATGCAAAAAGTCTCACAGCCAACAGGGTGTCCTAGTGTGTGAAAGTTCCCTAAGGACCTCAATGTGGAAAGGCCAGACCCAGTGTGCTAGAGTTCAGAGGAATCTCATGGATTCCTAGGCAGTACACACACTAGAGGGGAAGAACTTAATAGTCTAAGAGTAAAGTGAGAGTGCTTGATATAGTTTTGAAAGAACGGTGTAGAGATAAAAATTTAGGAGTGAAAAGATTTTCAGGAATGTAAAACAGTTTTAGGAAAATATTAAGAATGGAAAACAGTTTTTTGAAATCAGTTATGAGAAGAACAAACATACAATCACACCGACTTAGAATGCCCAGAATCACAACCATTTAACAGGCAGACTGACAAACAGAGGTTAAGGGGGTTGGGAACATAGAAAGTTCACATTAGAAATACATGAACATAGTACAAGGGGAGCATATACAGAACGCTTAGGAGTATATTGACTTAGAGACCTAACACGTTAGCCATGATAATAGGCAGTTAAGGCATAGAGAAGGAATGCAGTAAAATCATGTTGCAAACAGAGGTGCATTGGACAAGATTAGCCATACAGTTAGGGTCAATCAAGTACATTAGGAGGCTAAGTGGCTAACATAATCACACCAATTGAAGGGTGTGAACATAGACTAATAAACTGCTGGCCCAGTATCAAACACTCAAGTGGAGAGTTAGACATGCTGATAACATACTTAAACAGGAGAGGAGAGAATTTAGACATGCTGAATAAAGCAGTAAACAGGAAGGACAAATTGAATACATTGAGAATTAAAGCAGTAAACAGGAAGGACAAATTGAATACATTGCCAATTAAACTAGTGCAGGAATGAAACACATAGAGTGTGAGTTTCAAAATTGAATTAGGGATATACCAGTTAAAGAAGCAAAATGTATAATGTAAAGCAAGTATAGTTCCACTGTCTAGCTTTGGCTTTCAGTCGGCTAGACCAACAGTTAGCACAAGTAGTAGAGAAAGAAGAGAGAGTTTGAGTGCGTGTGTGTGTATTCTGAACGAGTGTCGTTGTCTTGAGAGGTAAAATAAGAGTGTATATATAGCAGTTTAAGAATAGAGCAAAATAAGGTAAAGGAATCAGAAACCAGCAATTAAGGGGTAATCACTCGGTCACAGAATCCAATCACATAAGGAGTTCACAATAGACCCCTTAATTAGGGGTAATTGGCCAAAATGTAATAATAGGAGTCTAATTAAGGAAAGAATCATAATCATACCATGTAAAGAATCAGTAAGAATCTACAATTATTCGGGCAATCAAATAAGGCAGGGATGATCATTTAAGGTCATAAACAAGAAAACAAACAAGACTTATACATACGAATCTTTGACAGAGTAAATCATCCGCTAAGGCTTTCAAAATAACACTGATTTCTGGAAAGAATTATTCAGCTTCCATGAATAGAAATTTAGACTAAGTAAAACCTCACAAAGAATATAGAAATTTTCCGGAAAACATATTCTAGCCCTAATATAGATTAATTAGGGCGAAAAAAACCACAGAATAATGGATTTGACAAAAAAATGTTTAAGTCCAAGAAATAGAGCAAAGTAATATGACTGGTAACACAGAAAGTACCTAGAATCGAGGCAAAGGTTAGAAAAAACACAAAATCAACTAAGGTTTGAATACTCTGGCAAATATCAGTCAAGAAGATGAAAGGAGAATCGATTAAACACTTAGAAGCAAGAAAGACCTTTGAAAAACAATTTGTAATGAACTCTAGTTTAGGGAAAAGTCGTAATAACCAGTTAAACCAGAAATTTTCAAAGAAAATCATGTAATAGTTTTGGATTCATCTCATATCTATACATATCTAAGAAGGATCGATAGTATCAAACCAGGTTATTTTCAGAAAAGTAGTACAGATGAGAGAATAGGTTTAGAAACCATAGATTCGTAATAAAATAAAGATAAATCTCTTACTCACAGTGAAGAAAATGGCCTGACACAGGCTAGAAAGCAAAGTGTCGAACCAGAACCGCTTGGGTTCCTCGAGATCGTCTCAAGGATGTAAGAAGTCAAAGAGCCATAGTGCGTAGAAGTCTAGGACTGGCCGAAGAAGCCATGGATGTATCATAAGGTGAAGGTTTACGCCGCTGAGGGCGTTTAGAACTAGGGTTAGGTCGAGAAAGTTGAGAGAAAAGAGGGGAGTGCTGACGGGGGGTGAGAGGAGTGAATGAGAGGGTTTGGGGGGGTTAGGTCTAGGTTTAATTATGGAAGGGTGAATATGGACCGTTGATCTGAATGATCAACAGTCATGATCGAAAGCGAGTATTGGGCCGGGGCGTACAGACTTGGCCCTAAGGGAATTTGGGCTGATTTTTAAAAGGTTTGGGCTG
>ML473803.1:40332-59713 GCA_005239535.1 Nicotiana rustica | reverse complement strand
ATCAAACGGTCGATGTTGGGCAGTGGGAAGGAATCTTTAGGGCATGCTTTGTTCAAATCTTTGTAGTCTACACACATTCTAAGTTTGTTTCCCATTTTAGGGACTACCACTACGTTAGCTAGCCACTCGGGATATTTTACTTCCCTAATGGATTCTATCTTGAAAAGTTTTGTTACCTCGTCTTTGATGAATTTGTGCTTTACCTCGGATTGAGGCTTCTTTTATTGCTTCACTGGTTTAAATCCAGGATCGACACTTAGTCGATGGGTGGTTATCTTCAATGGGATCCCTGTCATATCTAAGTGGAACCAAGCAAAGCAATCAACGTTATCGATAAGAAATTGAATGCGTTTTTTCCTGAGTTCGGGAGTTAATCCCATTCCCATGTATACCCTTTATTCCAGCAGATGCTCGATCAATAACACCTGCTTGAGCTCCTCGACCGTGGACTTCGTCACATCTGACTCCTCGGGGGCGACGAAGGCTCGAGGGGGAAAGGAAATCTTCTTCTTCGTCCTCGACCACCTGTTCCTCAAGCTCAGCCAAGGACATGGACTGTGATTACTATTTGGCTATCTTCTTGTCCTTGACGCTCGACTTTTTCGATACGGATGGCGTCGATACTGGATCCAAGTCGTGGACTGCAAAAATCTCATTAGTTGCATGTTTCTCCCCATATACCGATTTCATGCCATCTTTTGTTGGGAACTTCATTATTTGATAAAGGATCGATGGAACTGCTCTCATGCTATGCATCTACGGCCTTCCCAGCAAAGCATTATATCCCATGTCCCCTTCGACGACAGGAAACTTTGTGTCTTGTATGGTTCTTGCCACGTTGACTAGGAGAATGATTTCCCCCTTAGTTGTCTCAGGTTCCATGTTGAACCCGTTTAAGACTCGAGAAGCCGATATGGGTTGTTCAAGTAGCCCGAGTTGCTCCACGACTCTTGATCTAATTATATTCGCTGAACTTCCTGTATCCATGAGAACACGTTTAACTTGAACACTATTTAAAAGAATAGAAATTACCAGTGCATCATTAGGAGGTTGTGATAAGGCTTCGATGTCTTCTTTGTTGAATGTGAGAGTGTCCTTGGGCATGAAGTCCCGAGTCCGCTTCTCCCTTATGATACATACTTTGGTACGCTTGAATATGGGCCCCTGTGGGACGTCGACTCCGCCGATGATCATGTGAATGAAATGTTGGGCTTTTCCAGTTCATTCTTCCTGTTTTCCTCTCTTTCTCGAAAATGATTCTTGGCCCGATCGGTGAGAAATTCCCGAAGGTGCTCCTCGTTGAACAATCGGTCCACCCTTCTCTAAGCTGCCTGCAGTCCTCGGTCCTATAACCATGAGTACCATGATACATGCAGATCATAATTGGGTTCCTCTAATAAGGACCTGTCTGTATGGGCTTGGGCCATCTGGTATCTCTGATTTTGCCAATGGCTGAGACGATGCCTGAGGCATCATTGCTGAAGTTGTATTTTGATAATCGAGGTTCCTCCACCGTCTCTGAGTGCCTATTGAACCCACTCTTACTCATGAGTACCCGGGTATTCTGGCCGTGATCTGCTCTTTGATCATTCCAAGGTATGTTGTGCCTCGGATTGCTCCTTCGGTCCTCGATGTAAGGGTGATATATTTCCTTGTTCGGCTTTGACTCCCTGTCTTCATCTCTCAACTCCTTTGCTAGTAACCTGCTTGGATAAACTGATCCCGAGGGGTTCTCAACTGGTCGTCCTCGACCCTAAAGTTTGACTGGTACTTGTTATGCACATCCGCCCAAGTCACGGAGGGGTACTCGATCAAGTTCTTCCTCAACTGCCACGAAGCTATCGAGCTCATTCATTTAGCCCTTGAGTGAAGGCTTGTACGGACCAGTCATTGGAGACTTGTGGTTACTTTCATTCGCTTCGACTGGAAACGGGAGACGAACTCCCTCAACATCTCGTTCTCCCTTTTCTTGATTTTGAATACATCTGACTTCCTTGTTGCAACCTTTATGGCACCAGCATGTGCCTTTACAACTGAATCTACCAATATAGCAAATGAATCGGTGGTGATGTGCATGTTGGGATTGGTGGTCCCGTTGTATTTTTGGTTTTCTGGCATCCGAAACATGTTTAGTATGGTCTTCGGGGGGAACTCTTTTTGTACAAACTTCTTTGAGTCCAACCCTTTCAAAACCGGAGGTGCTCTCGATATTTGGTCGACCCATGAGTTGTATGTTTCCACCTTCTTATCGTTGTCCTCAATCCTTTTTTTCTCCCGATTCGATCTTCTTAGTGAGTTCCTTGAGCATCTTCATGATTGTGGGGTCAGTTCCCGACCCACTATTGTTTGTCTCTTAGGGGTTGGCTCAACTCGATGAGTTGTTTCTGATACTGCCCTGCTCGGAGTCTTTTACTGACTCTGTAACTGAGCGATGGCGACCTGCTGTGCTGGAACATTTCAAAAATCACTTGTAGACTGAGCTCTCTCTCTTCTCGAGCCTGTGTCCTTTGGGCATCGGGATGGTCCCCTCCGTGGACACTTCCTTCAACACCAGTGCCCAAGTCGACATTCAAAGTAATATGTGAATCAACATCGACTGGGTTAGGGGCTGGTTCTACCCCAGGGTTGAGCGTTGGTACACCGCCCCTGAAGCTGTTGCATTGTTTTCTCCATGGAATCCAAGGTGGTTGTTTCCATGCTCAAGTGCGTTTTTAGTGTTAGACATTTTTAGCATGAAATCAAAGAATCTTTGACAAAAAAAAGTGTGAAGCGTAACGTGTGTTATTAGAAAACTAGCACTAAAATAATTACTGTTATCTTTAGCCCCACGGTGGGCACAAAACTATTTACCTCGAATATAATAGTAAAAATTATATTTGATTTGTGTTTTTAAAAATATGTTATTTATTCCAATACTAGTGAATAAACAAGTATGATTGAGTATAAGTAAGAAGAAATGATGAACCAAACCAGTGTCGCTAGAGCAATAGGGACCTCGAGCTCGATATTCTCGGGGGCCTCAAGGTGAGCTAAGAGCAATACAGTTGGAGAATAATTCTAAGCACAGTAAACGAGAAAAGTAGTATAGAATGTTCTATTTGCAGTTATAAGGTGATGTTTACAAATAATTGGGGTCCCCTTTATATATGAGGGGAAATCCCAAATACGATACCTTTCTATTTACAGTAAAACATCCAATTGGTACAGCTGTATAAGCGCCTAGTACGGATTTGTATGAACAATTCCTGAAATTTATGCCTTGACCTATATGTACCTGAGAAATTCCCGCTCTTTCTTGAGAGTCATCGAAGTGGTACTGCCTCGGGGTAGGCCGTGTCAGGCCTTCGATTTGCTCTCTCGAGGTGTGCATTTTCATATCAGGGTTCGGCCCTTCCTTTGAGTCGTCTGAGCTATACAATTAAAACTTCGAAATCGGGCTTTCTGATTTCGACCGTATATAGTTTTCTAGTTAAGAAGTAGGAATATAAAAATTCTTCCGGACCCTTGAGAACTCGAACCACTCATACTCGTAAGTCACAAATTAAAAAATGAACCAGCGAGATGTCTACTGTAAGGGAACAAGGTACCTAAGTGTAGAACAATCGATTACCTCGTTACAGATTTTTTGTCTAGCCATAGTGGAACATAAAAATTACAAAATGAACCAGCTGGATGTCTCTGTGCACTGTTTTCTTTGGGTTGCTCTTTTCTGCTGTCTAAGATGATATTTGAATTATTGTCTTATTTCACTAATTCCATTATTTGATATTTATTTCCGCCAGCATGTTCCCCTTTTCTTTGTAGTTAGCTGTTTATTTCTTATTGTTATTATTTCCTCCGTATATTATTAAATTGCACAGGTTGATTTGGTCGTCGTGTACTAGCCTCGTCACTACTTCGCCGAGGTTAGGCTCGACACTTACTCACTACATGGGGTCGGTTGTACTGATGCTACACTCTACACATTTTTGTGGTGCAGATCCCAGTACAGGACCCTACGGACCTTAGAGCGAGGAGGCTGCCTTCAGTCCATGTGGAGACACCGAGGTAGTCCTGCAGGCACCGCAGACCTTGGCGTCCCCTTCTACTTCATTTGTATTATGTTCTAGTTATTCCAGAAACAAGTGTTTTACTTTTGTTCAAACCCCATATTTGTAGTATTCGTAGATAGTCCGTGAAGTTTTGACACATAAATTCTTGGTGTAGTATTATAAATTACGAGATGGTAATCGGTCAAGTTATTAGACTTTGCTTCATTTTGTATTTTTATTTCTTTTGGTTTTGTATTTCACCATTATCTGATAATAATAAACGAGTAAGGTAAATTAAATACTCATGTTGGCTTGCCTAGCGGGTTCAACGTTAGGTGCCATCACGGTCCCGATGGTGGGAAATTCGGGTCGTGACAAGTTGGTATCAGAGCACTAGGTTGCTTTGGTCTCACAATTCACGGACAAGCTTAGTAGAGTCTGAGGGATCGGACGGAGACGTCTGTGCTTATCCCCTAGAGGATGCAGAGTTTAGGAATAACTTCACATATATTATTCTTTGTCATGCGATTTGAATTCCAAATGCTAACTGAACTTCTATTCTATTCTCTCATAGATGGCGAGAACACGTACTTCTTCATCTACTGATCAGCATCCCGAGTCTCCAGTTGCAGCTCCTACGAGGGGCCGAGAATGAGGTCGAGGTAGGGGCAGAGCTCAGACTAGAGCATCAACCCCAGTGGCAGAGCCTCAGGTAGAATTTGCTGATGAGGTTCCTGCCCAGATAGTCCCGGTTGGACTAGCTGAGGTTCCCGAGGAGTTCATTTTCACCCCGGTACTCCAGGATGCTCTGGTCCGTCTAGTGGGCCTTATGGAGAGTGTTGCCTAGGCAGGTCTACTTCCTACAGCACCAGCCATCTCTCAGGCTGGCGGAGGAGCCCAGACGCGCACAACCCGCACTCCGGAGCAGTTAGCTTCTCAGTTCCATACTCTAGCGCCTCAGACAGCTGGGATAGTTCAGCCAGGTATTCTGGCTTAAGTCGGTGATGGAGCAGCTATGATTGCTGATGATTTATGGAGATTGGACCGGTTCACCAAGCTATTTACTACCACTTTTAGCTGTGCACATTCAGAGAATCCCCAGGACTACTTGGATAATTTCCACGAGGTTCTTTGAAACATGGGGATCGTGGAGACCAATGAGGTCGATTTTGCTACCTTCTGCCTTTCAGGTCCCGCCAAGGCTTGGTGGAGAGATTATTGTTTGACCAGACCAGCTGGATCACCGCTTTTGACTTGGGCTCAATTCTCCGATTTGTTTCGGGAGAAGTTTCTTCCTGTCACCCAGAGAGAGGACTACCGGAGACAGTTTTAGCGTCTCCAACAGGTTTCTATGACTCTCACGCAGTATGAGACTAAATTCATCACCCTGGCACGACATGCTATTTTGATACTTCCCACCGACCGAGAGAGGGTGAAGAGGTTTATTGAGGGGCTAGCTTAGCCGATTAGACTACAGATGGCCAGAGAGAGAGGGAGCGATATTTTCTTTTTAGGATGCGGCCAATGTGGTCAGGCGAGTCGAGATGGTTTTATGATAGGGTAGTAGTCAGGGGTCTGACAAGAGGCCTCGTAATTTTGGCCGGTTCAGTGGTGCCTTGTCTGGGGGTAGAGATCCTTTTGGTAGAGGCCATCCTCCTAGACCGTTTTAGTCAGCACTTCAGGTTTCTCGTAGTGCTCCAGGTAGTCGTGGTTCCCACATGTCGTACTTTGATCAGTTGCCCTACAGTGTACCACTAGCTCCTATCAGTGCTTCGCCGCTCCAGAGTTTTCAGAGTGGCTACTCAGGTCGTCAAGGACAGTTTCAGGGCTAGCAGTCTCAACAGTCGAGATCTTGTTATACATGTGGTGGCCCGGGGCACATTGCTAGATTTTTCCCTTGAGCCTCGAGCAATTCTCAGCACCGGGGTTCTCGTGCTATGATTCCCGTACCAGGTGCTCAACCACCCCCTTAGCCAGCTAGGGGTGGAGGTCGAGGTACTAGAGGTGAAGGTCAGGCAGTTAGAGGTAGAGGTTGAGGTTAGCCAGCGGTAGGCCGTCCCAGGGATGTTCGTATTGGTGGGGCCCAACCCCGATGTTATGCTATTCAAGCTAGACTTGAGGCTGAGGCCTCTAATGCAGTCATCACAGGTACGGTTTCAGTTTGCAGCAGGGATGCTTCGGTTTTATTTTATTCGGGATCCACATTTTCCTATATGTCATCTTATTTTTCTCATTATTTGGTTATGCCTCGTGATTCTCAGAGTACTCGTGTATATGTGTCTACACCGGTGGGTGATTCTATTGTGGTAGATCGTGTCTACTAATCAGGTGTAGTGGTTATTGGGGTCTTGACACCAGTGTAGATCTTCTACTCCTTGATATGGTAGATTTCAATGTCATTCTGGGGATGGATTGGTTGTCACCTTTTCATGATATTCTGGATTTTCATGCCAAGACTGTGACATTAGCGTTGCCGGGGTTGCCTCGACTGGAGTGGAGAGGGACTCCTTGTCATTCTTCCAACAAGTTTATCTCATATATGAAGGCTCGTCACATGGTCGAGAAGGGGTGTCTTGCTTATTATGCATATGTTCGTGATTCCAGTGGCGAGATTCCTTCTATGGAGTCTATGACCATTGTCCGTGAGTTTCCAGAGGTGTTTCCTACAGACATGTTGGGTATGCCATCCGACAGCGATAATGACTTTTGCATTGATTTGGCTCCGGGCACTTAGCTCATTTCTATTCTGCCATATCGTGTGGCCCCGCCAGAGTTGAAGGAGTTGAAAGAACAGTTGCAGGATTTTTTTGATAAAGGCTTTATTAGACCTAGTGTCTCGCCTTGGGGTGCACCGGTGCTGTTCGCTAAGAAGAAGGACAGATCGATGTGGATGTCCATAGATTAACGACAATTGAACAAGGTTACCATCAAGAATAAGTATACGTTGCCCAGGATTGATGATTTGTTTGATCAGCTTTAGGGTGCCAAGGAATTTTCGAAGATTGATTTGAGATCTGGCTATCATCAGTTGAGGATTAGGGCATCCGATGTCCCTAAGACAACTTTTTTCACTCGGTAGGGGCGTTATGAGTTATTTGTGATGTCATTCGGGTTGACAAATGCCCCAACTGCTTTCATGTACTTGATGAACCGAGTGTTCAGGACTTATTTGGATTCGTTCGTGATTGTCTTCATTGATGATATTCTGATTTACTCCCGCAACCGGAAGGACCACGAGCAGCACCTTCTAGTCATTCTCAAGACTCTGAAGGATAGTCAGTTGTATGCTAAGTTCTCGAAGTATGAGTTCTGGTTGATTTCAGTTTCATTTCTTGGTCATGTTGTATCAACAGAGGGTATTCAGGTGGATCCCAAGAAGATTTCAACAGTCCTAGACCCACATCAGCTACAGAGATTCGGAGTTTCTTGGGCTTAGCAGGTTACTACCGTCGGTTCGTGGAGGGGTTTTCATCTATTGAAGCCCCGATGACCAGGTTGACTCAGAAGGGTTCCCAGTTCAGGTTGTCAGATGAGTGTTAGGCGAGCTTTCAGAAGCTCAAGACAGCCTTGACCACGACACCGGCGTTGGTTTTTCCCAGAGGTTCAGGGCCATATACTGTGAATTGTGATGCTTCTCGGGTTGGACTTGGTGCAGTGTTGATGTAGGAGGGCAAGGTTATAGCATATGCCTCACGTCAGTTGAAGGTCCACGAGAAGAATTATCCAGTTCATGATTTGGAGTTAGTAGCCATTGTCCACGCGTTAAAGATTTAGAGGCATTATTTATATGGCATGTCATGTGAGGTGTTCACTGATCACAAGAGTTTGCAATATTTTTTCAAGCAGAAAGAGTTGAATTTGAGGCAGAGAAGATGGTTGGAGGTGTTGAAAGACTATGACATCACTATCTTATATCATCCGGGGAAGGCCAAATTGGTGTCCGATGCTTTGAGTAGGAAGTCAGCCAGTATGGGTAGTCTTGCTTATATTCCGGTCGGGGAGAGACCGCTTGCTTCTGATGTTCAGTCTTTAGCCAATCGATTCATGAGATTGGATGTTTCTGAGCCCGGCCGTGTTCTAGCTTATATAGTTTCTCGTTCCTCATTATTTGGTCGATTAGAGATCGACAGTATGATGATCCTCATTTGTGTTTCTTTAGGGATATGGTGCGGTACAGTGGTGCCAAGCAGGTTACGGTTGGTGATGATGGAGTCTTACGGATGCAGGGTCGTATTTGTGTGCCCAATGTGGATAGACTTTGTGAGTTGATATTAGAGGAGGCCCATACTTCACGGTATTCCATTCATCCGGGCGCCACAAAGATATATCAAGATTTGCGGCAGCATTATTGGTGGAAGAGGATGAAGAAGGATATTGTGGCATTTGTAGCTCGGTGCTTGAATTGTCAGCATGTTAAGTACGAGCACTAGAGACCTGGTGGATTGATGCAGCAGATTGAGATTCCTGAGTGGAAGTGGGAGCGTATCACCATGGACTTCGTTGTTGGACTCCCACGGACTCAAAGGAAGTTCGATGCAGTATGGGTCATTGTGGATAAGCTGACCAAGTCAGCGCATTTCACTCTGGTGGAAATTTCCTATTCTTCAGAGAGATTAGCAGAGATCTACATTAGGGAGATTGTTCGTCTCCATGGCGTGCCTGAGTCCATTATTTTTGATCGAGGAACGCAGTTTACCTCGCATTTCTGGAGGGCAGTTCAGCGTGAGTTGGGCACGCGGGTTGAGTTGAGCACAGTGTTTCATCCTCATACGAATGGGCAGTCCGAGCGTACTATTAAGATTTTTGAGGATATCTTACGAGTCTGTGTCATTGACTTTGGAGGTTCTTGGGATAAGTTCTTGCCATTAGCTTAGTTCTCCTACAACAACAGCTATCAGTCGAGCATTCAGATAGCTCCCTATGAGGCATTATATGGGAGGCGGTGTCGGTCTCTGGTTGGGTGATTTGAGCCGCGAGAGGCTCGGTTGTTGGGTACGGAGTTAGTGCAGGATGCCTTGGATAAGGTAAAGATCATTCAGGATAGACTTCGTACAGCTCAGTCAAGGCAGAAGAGTTATGCCGACCGCAGAGTTCGTGATT
The DNA here is from genome assembly GCA_005239535.1 of Nicotiana rustica. NCBI lineage: Eukaryota > Viridiplantae > Streptophyta > Magnoliopsida > Solanales > Solanaceae > Nicotiana > Nicotiana rustica. The sequence goes on along the minus strand of ML473803.1, from coordinate 50,582 downwards.
TAGCATTCATGGTCGCAGAGCGGGTGTTGCTTTGGGTGTCTCCCATGAAGAGCGTGATGCGGTTTGGGAAGAAGGGCAAGCTAAACCCCAAATTTATTGGTCCATTTGAGATTCTTGATAAAGTAGGAGAGGTGGCGTACATACTTGCGTTGCTGCCGAATTTATCAGTTGTGCATCTAGTGTTTCATGTATCTATGCTTCGGAAGTATCACGGCGATCCATCCCATGTGTTGGACTTCAGTAGTGTCCAGTTGGACAAGGATTTGACCTATGAGGAGGAGCCGGTAGCCATATTAGACCGCAGATTCGTCAGTTGAGATCGAAGAGTTATCCTTCGGTTCGTGTTCAGTGGAGAGGTCAGCGTGCCGGGGCAGCTACCTGGGAGTCCGAGTCCGATATGCGGAGCCGATATCCCCATATTTTCCCCGGTTCAGGTACCTTTCTATGTCCATTCGAGGACGAATGTTTGTTGTAGAGGTGGAGAATGTGATGACCCAAAAGGTCACCCCTTGTTTTATAAGTCAAAACTGTGTTCCGAGGCCTTGAAAACCTCCTTTTATCTCAACTTGTTTTGCGTGCGCAGCCCGGGCGTATATCCGGGAAGATTTTATATGAAAAACTGAGAAAAATGCTAATTTTGCCTTTAAAATTAAATTTAAGTTGACTTCGGTCAACATTTTAGGTAAACGGACCCGGACTCGTGATTTGATGGTCCCGGAGGGTCCGTAGGAAAATATGGGACTTGGGCGTATGCCTGGGATCGAATTCCAAGGTCCCAAGCCCGAGAAATGAATTTTTGAAAGAAATTATTTTTTCGAAAATATAAGAGTTTTTGGAAATTTGGTTATATTTGAAAATTATGGTATCGGACCCGTATTTTAATTCTGGAGCCCGGTGCAGGTTCAATATGATATTTAAGTTGTGTTCTGTAAAATTTGGTAAGAAACGGAGATCGTTTGACATGATTCGGACCCGTAATTGTGAAATTTGATACTTTGAAAGTTTTGAGATTTTTCTTTGATTTCTATGCTAAATTCGTTTTTTAAGATGTTATTTTGGCGATTTGATCGCACGAGTAAGTCCATAGGATGTTTTTAAGGTTGTGTACATGTTTGGTTTGGAGCCCCGAGGGCTCGGGTGAGTTCCGGATAGGTGTCAGACTGTTTTTGAACTTAGAAAATCTGCTATAGTTTGCTGTATCTGGTGTCTGGGTTTTTACCCTATGCGAACGGGTGGTAACCCACGCGAACGCGAAGAACAAATGGGGAAAGGGGCCTGGGTATTCTATGCGAACGCATAGACTGGTCCGCGAACGCATAGCTGGGCAAGGGACACCCTATGCGAACGTGGCTAATCCAGTGCGAACGTACTGCTTAGGAAGGGAGCTGGGGGCTGGGAACCAAATACATTGTGCGAACACGACTTGTGGATCGCGAACGCGTAGGCCTGGGGGATTAAGCCCATGCGAACGCGGCCAAGGCACGCGAACGCATAGAATCAATGTCCATTCTTTTAAAAAGAGTAGCGAAACGGGTCTTCTTCAAAATATCATAACTCTTTCACTAAAACTCGAACTTGGGCGATTTTTGAAGAGAGATTTCATCACAAAACCATAGGTATGTGTTCTTAGACTCATTTTCTTCAATTTCCTTTAACACTCATTAGATTTCTAGGCCTAAATCATGTTCTTAAGGGTAGAAAATTAGGGATTTTAGGATAATTAGGGATTTATAAATTTGGGAGTTTAGACCTTGATTTGAGGTCGGATTCTGAAACTAATTACATATTCGTGCTCGTGGATGAATGCGTGATCGGATTTTGGTCTGAACCTCGTGTTTTGACCAAGCGGGCCCGGGGTCGATTTTTGACTTTTTGGAAAGAATGATAGAAAACCTATAATTAAGCGTTGGGATTGAATTGTTTAGCATTTATTGATGTTATTAAGTTAAACATGTCTAGATACAAGTGAATTGGAGTCAAATTCAAAAGGGAAAGTAGTAATCGAGGCTTGAGTTTGGTCGTGGAATTCGAGGCAAGTGTTTGGCCTAACCTTAGCTTGAGGGAATAGGTGTTGTGTCCTATTTGCTATGTGTTAATATCATGTTCAAGGTATATGTGAGGTGACTAGTACCTATACATTGGTGTCAAGCATGCCCGTGAGTCGAATATTGTGAATTATGTGGTTTTTCATTAATTATCACTTGAGTTTCACCTTGTGGTTATTCATATCAGTAGAAATTCTTGATATTGATTGGTGTTGAGTATTGGTTTCAGTTGAGAAATTTTATGCGAAGGTATGTACTAAGTGAGATTGGTTATAGTTGTGTCCCTTGTCGTGATGGTATTGATTCTACTGCGGTTCCCTTGCCGGGACATTATGATTTTATTATTGTTATTCCTATTGTTGCTTTTCCTTGCCGGATTGCTGTTATTGATATTGTTTGGGTGAGGAAGAGTTTAAAGCACGAAGAGTGATGGCGTGTATGATATGGTGAGAGAGTGAAAAGGCAAGAAGGGTGATGCCGTGCCGCTTCTATTTCTTTATTGTGAGGATGAGAGTAAAAGCACGAAGGGTGATGCCATGCATTTGCATTTACTATTTGGTGAGGATGAGAGTAAAAGCACGACGGGTGATGCCGTGCATTTGCATTTACTATTTGGTGAGGATGAGAGTAAAAGCACAAAAGGTGATGTCGTGCATTTGCATTTACTATTTGGTGAGGATGAGAGTGAAAGCACGAAGGGTGATGTCGTGCACTGTTTTCTTTGTGTTGCTCTTTTCTGCTGTCTAAGATGATAGTTGAATTGTTGTCTTATTTCGCTATTTCTATTATTTGATATTTCTTTCCCCCAGCATGTTCCCTTTTCTTTGTATTTAGCTGTTTATTTCTTGTTGTTATTATTTCCTCTGTATATTATTAAATTGCACAGGTTGATTTGGTCGTTATGTCCTAGCCTCCTCACTACTTTGCCGAGGTTAGGCTCAACACTTACTCAATACATGGGATTGGTTGTACTGATGCTACACTCTACAAAATTTTGTTGTGCAGATCCCAGTACAAGACCCTACGGACCTTAGAGCGAGGAGGCTGCCTTCAGTCCACGTGGAGACACCGAGGTAGTCCTGCAGGCGACCGCAGACCTTGGCGTCCCCTTCTACTTCATTTGTATTTTGTTCTAGTTATTCCAGAAGCAGATGTATTTACTTTTGTTCAAACCCCTTATTTGTAGTATTCGTAGATAGTCCGTAAAGTTGTGACACCAAAATTCTGGGTGTAGTATTATAAATTTCGAGATGGTAATCGATCAAGTTATTAGACTTTGCTTCATTTTGTATTTTCATTTCTTTTGGTTTGTCTGATAATAATAATAAAAGTAAGGTAAATTAAATACTCACGTTGTTTAGGAGGTTCAACGTTAGGTGTCATCACGGTCCCGACGATAAGAAATTCGGATCGTGACAAATATGCAGGCGATTTAATTAGGTAATTTCTTCCTTCTAGTTGAGAATTTATTACATTCAACAAAAAAATTGACTGTCGCTTTCATATATCAATTATTACACTTCATTAAGTTGCTCGATTATATGTTTACAATATTTATTCACATTCAATGTCACGCTTGAATTATCAGCTTAATCCTACATAAGTAACACATACAGTTGGGACGAAATAAAATGAGTTAGGAGATTTATAGTTTCTTTGGCCAAATTTTTAAAATTAATTTATTTTAAAAAATACTTTTTTTTTATAAAAGTGCTTTTAATGAGAAGCAATTTGTATTTGACTAATTAATTTGAAAATTATTTTAAGCAATAATTAGTGTTTGACCAAACTTTTAAAAGATATTTTTAAATGTATGTTTCTCAAAAGTGTTTTTTGAGAGAAGTTCTTTTTATTTTTCGTTCCTCAAAAGTGTTTTTCGAGAGAAGTTCTTTTTATTTTTCGTTTCTCAAAATCTTCTTCTGCTTCTATTCAAAATCATTTTTTTCCTTCTAAAAGCTTTAGCCAAACACTATTTGATGGAAAACAAAAATTGGCCCAAAAATAAATTTGGCCAAACGGGCTAGTAATGCTGCAATTGTAACTTCCTTTTTGTTGTCTTGCATTCTTTTAAGTCACTTATTAAATGTTTACAATAATAAAATATTTTATTCCCATACGCGTTTCTCCAGTATGGTAGCTAACACCAAATCACATAACAATTAGGATAGAAAGAAGTCAAATACGTTCGAAGATTTAATGCAGTAATTGAGCGTTATCACCGTCGTTTAGTACTTTATTTCATAAATAAATCATTATAATTCTTCAAATTACAAGCCGTTATCTGCTAAATACAAATGTCTATATGCAACCAGTTGATTTCCAGTTAAGTTTGAATTAATATCCTTTTCATATCTCGTAAATTCTTCTTTATGTTTCTTTATTTATAGTGTATACTTTATGATTATTATTCTGTTTATGTTGCGCGAAGGAAAATGACATGCAACAAAAATGTAATGGTAATAAACGCCTTTCAAAGAATTAATAATTAAAATTAAACGCTGAATTCCGACTCTATAAGCAACAAAGAGCCATTAATGTTAAAAAAATTAAAATATGTTTCAAAAGGGACCCCCTAATTGTATTTCCCAATAATTTTCAGAAGGGAAAGAATTTTTTTCGTGTTATGAAATATTAAAAGAAATGGTAAATGTGCATAATTCCTAAAGTAATTATTTTTACTATTTTTTCTTATGATGCAGTTAACCTCCATTATTTTTCACCGTTATAATTGTAAGTCCCACGCCGTCATAATTTCCTCCATAATCTCTATTGATCTCCCTGGTTAATGTCATGTTCATGACATTATTTAGTGTTTAAAAGTATAGCCCGTAAATAAAGTTATTGAGAATCATGTTATACAGTTTTAGAACGATTTGATCAAATAAGAAAGCTTTATCTTCTTCTTTATATTTTTTTTTCTATTTTCTTGTTGCAAATTGGTACTTTAAACCTAATTTCTTAATGCTTTATCTTACAAATTGCTATTCTTTTATCTCCTCTCATACATCATATAAGCGACGAAAGCCTCCCATTGGAACTATAAATTTTTTCGCTGCTAGTGATAATCTTGCATTTCATCTCATGTGAGTTAGGTAACATTTTCTGAATATTATTATAACGATCCGACCGATCGTTTCGAGAGTATTAGCCCCGAACTCTTATTTATTGCTCCCTCTATTTCATTTTGGGGTTACGTAACTTGCCTGGAGGATTTGTTTTTGGTTTCGGAGTAAAATAGGACACATAGTCTCTAAATTGGGAGTTTAAGTTCTAAGTTTAACCGTAGTTTGAATTGTGTGAAGTCGACTCCCGAATGGAGGTTTAACCGTTCCAATTGCTCCATGAGGTGATATTGGTCTTAGGAGCGTGTTTGGATGATAAATTGGAGATCCGTATGTCATTTAAGTGAACTCCGCAGATGCGGAGATTTCACCACAAAAGCAATACCGCAGTAGTGGATTTCTAACCGTAAAAGAGGAAATGTTGGGCGGTGTTTAAAATCGAAATGTTTCGCGATTTTTCTCATTTTGGACTTTGCAAACTCAGTCTAAGTCCAATTTTGAGAGCATTTTCTAGGGATTGCTTGAGGTAAGCCACTTGTAAACATTTTTTATTAAATAATCTTGTTTCCACATAGAATTTTCCACCAAGATTGTGTGTATTTAAGGTGGAGTTTCGGAGTTTGAGGCTAGGGATTTGAAGAGTGTAATTTAGGGAATTAAGTGGCGAATTGGTGTGGGATTTTGTAATTTTGGTATTGGTGAACTCGATATCGAATGTGTGTTCGTATTTTATGACTTTTACCCGATTCCGGGACATGGGCCATTCTCGACTTTTTGGAACGATTTTTCGATTCTTTGCTAAAGTCACAGTTTCATTATTAAATAACTTTATTATAGTTGTATTTATAGTATGTAATTGCTTTTAGCTAGATTTGGACCGTCCGGAGTTGGAAAGTCGAGAGAAAGGCTTTCTTACTGACTGATTGAGCTTGGTTTGAGGTAACTGACTTGTCTAACCTTGTGTGGGAAAAACGGCCCTTAGGTTTTGGTACTGTTAATGTATTAGCAATACGTGAAGGCCAAGTACGCGAGGAGATGAGTGCGTACCCGGGTATCGTTGTGGTGTACTCATGCTACTCTTCTGCATATCTTTTTGTGCAGATCCAGTTTCTTCCTACCAGGCCGAATACCATTGAGATAGCATGTGCGTGGAGACTTCAAGGTACATCTGCCAGCGTCCGCAAACCTCGGAGTCTCACTCAATCATTGTTATCTTGTTTCCCTTATTTTCCTTAGACTCTGATGTATAAAGACACTTAGTATTTCTCTTAAAAGCTTGTGACTTATTTCCACCGGGTTTTTGTAATGACCCGGCCGATCATTTTGAGGATTTGCACTTCGCTTGGTAGTTTACGGGCATGAGTAGTTCTGTATGAGGTATTATGCGTTATGTGAATCGTCGGTTTTGGTTTTTAGATTATTCGGAATCAGTTTGGAAGAATAAATTTTATTGTTGAAGCTTTAAGTTGAAAGAGTTGACCAAGTTTGACTTTTTGTGAATTTGACCCCGGAATGGAGTTTTGAAGGTTCTGTTAGGCCCGGATGGTGATATTTGAACTCGGGTGCATGCCCGAATTTCCATTAGGATGTTTCTAGAAGATTTCGGCACAAGTAGGCAAAAATTGGAATTTGAAGGTTTGGAAAGTTTATAAGCTTGACCGAAAGTTGACTTTGAGGATATCAGATTCGGATTGTGGTTTGGGGAATCAGAATAGCTTTGTCATGTCATTTGTGACTTGTGTGCAGAATTTGGGTTCATACAGGGATGATTTGATATGTTCCGGCGCGAGTTTTGGAAATTGAAGTTCAAAGTTCATAGATTTCAATTTGAGGGGTGATCCATTGTTTCGTTGTTCTTATGTTTGTTTTGAGGCCTGCAGTAAGCCTCGAGTATATTTCTATTATGGTCTTATAGCGGAATTTGAGCGAGATGAGTAATTGGGTATTGCATGATTGACATCGTATTGGTTTTATGTTGAGGTATGAACCTTTGTGTTAGAGCAGAGTGGTGGTTCTACTGTGTGTGATGGGTTCTAGCGTGGTGGTGGTGCCCGTTGAGCTTGCGGGACGGTTCTCTTGGTTGAGTCATTTTGGAAATTGAGTACATTTGGACTGTTGTTTATTGGTGCATAGATTGCACGGTTCGTGGCTCTGGGTAGTATTCGTGTTGTTTATCAGTAGAGTAGTTAGTATTCGATAATATGAAGTCAACGAATCTAGGATAGGTGCTATCGGAATTGATTGCGGTATATTTGGAAGGATAATATCGGAAGTCAGCATAGAATTGACTATAATTCTTGTTGAAGGAGAGAGGGTACCACGACTTGTTGATCTGATGAATAGTTATGAGTTTCCGCGTGTTTCTTTCATCATCGGTAGTGTACGAAGGTTTTAGAACGAGGTTTTGTTGGATATAAGGTCTATTACCAGAATTTTGTTGTTTTAACCAGTTACTGTGATTGAAAATTTTGCTAAGGGCATTCGAGTTATGTGGTATCTCCTGTGATTGGGTCTTGGGTCATGGCTATTGCTCGGTACAGCTTGTTCAGACTTATACAACATGTAGGTCGCAAGATTCAGATCATATATCCCGGATGTTGGAAACAAAATTGGATTCTAAGGCTTATGGAACTTGTTTGCATTTTTGGATGGGGTCCCGGGGGGCTCGGGTGAGTTTCGGGCGAGGTTCGGAGCCTCTTGGAAAATTTGGCTAAGGCTGGTGGCTACTAGTTCTGATGTGATCGCACTTGCGGCTGGTTTTGCGCAGGTGCGATGGCTGCAAAAGCGTTAGATGATTACCCCCGGGTATGTGCATGGTAAGGTTATACGGCGGTTTGATGATTTTGAGAACAACTCTTGGCACGTTCGATGAAGAACGTATGTTTAAGTAGGGGGAGGATGTAGCGACCCGACAAATTGTTTTGAGCATTTGCACTTCGTTCGGTAGTTTACGGGCATGAGTAGTTCTTTGTGAGGTATTATGACTTATGTGAATCGTCAGTTTTGGTTTTCAGTTTATTCGGAATCGGTTTGGAAGAATGAATTTCGTTGTTGAAGCTTTAAATTGAAAGAGCTAACCAAGTTTAACCTTTTGTGAGTTTGACCCGGAATGGAGTTCTGAAGGTCCCGTTAGGCCTGGATGGTGATATTTGACTTCGGCAAATGCCCGGATTTGCATTGGGATGTTTCTAGAAGATTTTGGCACACGTTGGCAAAAATTGGAAATTTAAAGGTTTGAAAAGTTCATAAGTTTGATAGGAAGTTGACTGTGAAGATATCGGATTCAGATTTTGGTTCAAGGAATTGGAATAGCTTCATCATGTCATTTGGGACTTTTGTGCAAAATTTGGGTTCATTCCGGGATGATTTGATATGTTTCGGCGCGAGTTTTTGAAATTAAAAGTTCAAAGTTCATAGATTTCAATTTGAGGGGTGATTCGGTGTCTCGTTGTTGTTATGTGTGTTTTGAGGCCTCGAGTAGGACTGTATTGTGTTATGGAACTTGTTGGCATTTTCAAACGGGGTCCCGGGGGCTCGGGTGAGTTTCGGGCGAGGTTCGGAGCATTTTGGAAAATTTGGCTAAGGTTGGTGGCTACTGGTTCTGATGTGATCGCACTTGCGGCTGGTTTTGCGTAGGTGCGATGGCCGCAGAAGCATTAGAGGAGTCGCAGAAGCGAGTAAGGGAGCTGCGCATAAGGATCGCAGGTACGGGTGCTTGGACGCACCTGCGCAACCGCAGATACGGTTCATGTGCGCAGGAGCGCGATCGCAGAAGCGGCATAAGACCGCAGGTGCGGGGGTTTCTGAGCATGGCTATTTTCGCAGAAGCGCAAGATTTATCATAGAAGCGGTGGTCGCAAATGCGACGAATTGTCCACAAATGCGGAAGTGCTGGCAGAATGTGAAATACAAGGGTTCGCGATTTTGGATTCATTTTTACATTTCCAGGCGCGAATTGAGGCGATTTTGGAGCAATTTTCATCAGAAGGATTGGGGTAAGTGTTCTACACTTGGTTTGATCTTATTCCATGAATCTATCTTCAATTTTTTGCAATTGGATTGTGGATTTAAAGAGGAAAATCGGGGGTTTTGGACTAAAGTTTCATAATATGAATTTTTGAGTTTCGAACATCGATTTGGAGTCGGAATTGAGTGAAATTAGTTTGGTTGGACTCGTAATCGAATGGGTTGTCGATTGTTTTGAGTTTTGTCAGGTTCCGAAGTGCGAGCCTGGGTTGGGAATTTTGGTCTATTTCGGGTTTTTGATTCAGGATTTATCTTTTCAAATCGAGATTGGTTCCCTTAGCCTTGTATGAAGTATTTGAGTTGTTTTTGGTTAGTTTTGAGCCATTCGGAGTACAGAACACGCGTGGTGGCATCTTTGAAGCATCACTTGGCTTGCTCGACATCGATATTGGCTTATTCGAGGTAAGTAACTCTTCTAAATTTAGTGTTGAGGATATGAAACCCCGCAATGCGTGTTATGTGATTGGTATTGAGGTTAGGCACATGCTAGGTGAAGGGCGTGTGGGCATGCACCATGTGAATTAGGACACTGTTGCTTCCATGGCACTCTTCTAATTGTGTTTTCACCATGCGATAGGGTAATCGAGCTGTCAATCATGCTAATTATTATTTATAGGCTTCATGCTGATGTAGTCGAGGCCCACGGTGTTCGTTTCTTTAGTCATCTCACTAATTTCATTGACATTTCGTACTCAGTTTTATTCATCCATTCATATCATATCTCAGCCTTAGTTGTTGTTATTGATACATCATATCATTGTTGTCGGGCTAGTTTTCATGACATTGTGAGACCGTGAGCGAGGCTGGAGAGAGTGATGGCTGAATGAAGCCGAGGGCCTGAGTGAGAGTGATATTTTGGGATCGGGTTGCACGCCGCAACATATAATATTATATCTTATGGGTCGAGCTGCACGTCGCAACATAATATATTATACCCTATGGATCGTGCTACACACTGCAACATATTATATTATACCTTATGGGTCGAGCTACACGTCGCAATAATATATTGATTATACTTGATGGGATCGGGATGCACACCGCAGCAATATAGCGCTTGGGCTGAAGGAGCCCCTCCGGAGTCTGTACACCCCTAGTGAGCGCAGTATAATATCTG
>ML473803.1:12901-32901 GCA_005239535.1 Nicotiana rustica | reverse complement strand
CAAAATTGAGAAGTCACAATAGTAAGGAAATTAAGAGAGTGGAGTGTTCTTTCACAAAATTTGACACAAAGGTGTAATTGCTTAGAGATGGCAGTTCTCACGACCACTACTAGACTTATTCAAGCAAATGGGAATATTTCTCTTTCATTTCATTTTCCGCTTCCCATGTGGCTTCCTCGACTTGTTGACTTCGCCATAACACTTTAACAGAAGTAATCTCTTTATTTCTCAATCTACAGACTTGCCTATCAACAATAGCAACTGGAACCTCTTCATATGATAATTCTTCATTATATTCAATGGTCTCAACATGCACAATGGAAAATGGATCTCCAATTACCTTTTTTAGCATGGACACATGAAACATTGGATGCACTAATGACATTTCAGGGGGCAATTCCAGCCTATACACTACCCGCCCTATCCTTTGAGCGATTCGATATGGCCCGACATACCTCAAACTCAATTTCCCTTTCTTTCCAAACTGCATGACTCCCTTCATAGGAGATACCTACAAGAATTCCCAATCATCTACTTGAAACTCCAAATCCCTACGACGAACGTCTGCATAGGATTTCTAACGACTCTGAACAGTTTTCATCCTCTTGAATGACTCTAACTTTTTCCATAGCTTGATGTACAACATCCGGTCTTAACAATTCCGGCTCACCAACCTCAAACCATCCAATCGGATACCTACACCTCCTTCCGTATAATGCCTCAAATGGGGCCATCTGAATACTAGCATGGAAACTTTTATTGTAAGCAAACTTTATAAGCGGCAAGTGATCATCCTAGATACCCTTGAAATCTAAAACACAAGCCCACAACATATCTTCAAGCGCCTGAATAGTCTGCTCCGCTTGATTGTCCGTCTGTGGATCGAAAGTTGTGCTGAGATTTACCTGAGTACCCAAACCTTGCTGAAATTTCCTCCAAAAGTTAGTTGTGAACTGGGCCCCTCGATCTGAGATAATATAAACTAGCGTGCCATGGAGTCTGACTAGTTCTTTGATATACAACTGAGTGTACTGTTCTACAGTATCGGTGGACTTGGCTGGCAAGAAATGTGCTAACTTCGTGAGTCGATCCACTATTACCCAAATTGAGTCAAACTTGCGCTGAGTGCGGGGTAACCCTACCACGAAGTCCATATTGATCATTTCCCATTTCCACATTGGTATTTCCATAAGCTGCGTCAACCCACCGGGCCTCTGATGCTCGACCTTCACTTGCTGAAAATTTGGACACCTAGCCACAAAGTCCGCTACACCTCTCTTCATACCATCCCACCAGTAAATCTCCTCGAGGTCGCGATACATTTGTGTAGAACCTGGGTGAACAGAATACCAGGAATTATGAGTCTCTGCCATCACCCTCTCCCGGAGATCATCCACATATGGAACACATAACCTTTATTGTCTCCGCAAAACTCCGTCATCATTGCCGAGTGATAATGCTGACGTCTTGTGATTCAAAATTTCCTCTCTCAACTGTACCAATGCTGGATCTCTAAATTGCTTTTCCTTGACTTCCGCTACAAGCGAAGACTCCGCTCCATTACGCACCACGACATTCCCCTCATCTGAGGCTGAAAGACGGACCCTAAGACTGGCCAACTGATTAACCTCCCGAGCCAAAGGCCTCTGACCGACTTCCAAATGAGCTAAGCTACCCATGGATTTCCGACTAAGAGTGTCGGCTACCACATTCACTTTTCCTGGATGGTACAAAATGTTCATATGATAGTCTTTGAGCAATTCCAACCACCTGCGCTGTCTTAAATTCAACTCCTTCTATTTGAATAAATACTGCAGACTCTTGTGGTCTGTGAACACGTCCACATGGACCCCATAAAGATAAAGCCACTAGATTTTAATGCAAACACAACCGCTGCGAGCTCCAAATCATGCGTTCGATAATTCTTCTCGTGATTCTTGAGTTGCCTTGAAGCATACGCTATAACTTTACCACATTGCATCAACACACACCCCAAACCAACTCTCGAAGTATCACAATAAACCACAAACCCCTCTGAACCTTCCGACAAGGTCAACACTGGTGCCGAAGTCAATCTCGACTTCAATTCCTGGAAGCTCTTTTCACAAGCATCGGGCCACTGAAATTTAACTACTTTATGCGTCAGCTTAGTCAATGGGGAGGTGAGAGTAGAGAATCCCTCCACAAACCTCCAATAATATCCCGCTAGACCCAAGAAACTGCGAATCTCCTTCGGGGTCGTTGGTCTAGGTAATTCCTTTACCGCTGCAATCTTTTGGGGATCAACCAGAATCCCTTCCCTGGAAACAACATGGCCCAAGAAGGTGACTGATTCTAGCCAAAACTCACATTTTGAAAACATTGCATACAACTGGTGCTGATGAAGAGTCTGCAGAACTTCCCTGAGGTGATTAGCATGATCTTCCCGACTCCGCGAATAAACAAGGATATCGTCAATGAAGCCAATCACAAAGGAATCAAGAAACGGTTTGAAAACCTGATTCATAAGATCCATAAAAGCTACTGGGGCGTTGGTTAGCCCAAAGGACATTACCAAAAATTCAAAGTTCCCATAACGAGTCCTGAAGGCCGTCTTAGGGATATCCTGCTCCCTGATCTTCAACTGGTGATATCCGGACCGTAGCTCCATCTTTGAGAAGAACCTAGCACCTTGCAATTGATCGAATAAATCACCTATCCGAGGCAATGCGTATCTATTCTTGATGGTGACCTTGTTAAGCTGCCGATAATCAATACACATCCGAAGCGATCCATCCTTCTTTTTGACAAAAAGAACCGGTGTGCCCTAAGGCGACATACTTGGCCGAATGAAACCCTTTTCTAATAGATATTTCAATTGTTCTTTTAACTCTCTCAAGTCTGCTGGCGCCATCCTGTAAGGTGGAATAGATATTGGCTGCATATCTGGCAATACATCAATCCCGAAATCAATCTCTCTATCTGGTGGAATTCCAGGGAGCTCATCCGGAAATACTTCAAGAAACTCGCTCACAACCGGCACGGACTCGGGAACGGGCACCTCTGAAGTGGTGTCCGCAACCCAGACCAAATGATAGATGCACCCCTTCCTGATTATCTTGGAGTCCTTAATATAGGAAATAAACCTACCTCTCGGCACAACATCATTCCCTTTCCATTCAATAACTGGTTCATTAGGAAACTCGAGCCTCATAATTCTGGATCGGCAGTCGAGGTTAGCAAAGCACGAGTAGAGCCAATCGATCCCCATGATAACATCAAAATCTACCATTCCTAGCTCAATCATATTGGCTGTGGTATCTCGACCACACCCCGTGACAAAACAGTTCCCATAGACTCGTGCGGCCGTGAAAGAATCACCAACCGGAGTCGACATAAAGAATGGCTCATGAAGTTGTTCGGGTTCTATCCCAAAACTTAAAGCAATAAATGGAGTGACATATGACAATGAAGACCCGTGATTAATAAGAGCATAAAAGTCATGTGATTGAACAGTCAGAATACCTGTGACAACATCTGGAGAAGCCTCCGCACTCTGGCGACCACTCAAAACTTAAAATTGACTAGGTCCCCCTTGACCCCGTGCTCTACCCCTAGCTGCACCGCACCCTACTGGAGCTGGAAGGCATGTTGAAGATCTTGCGGTTGAAAAACTGGACGGCTGAGCAACACCGCTACCTATGCCTTGACTGGGTGCACGACAATCTCTCTGAACATCGCCTCTCTCTCCGCATCTATAGCGCACCGACATATCCAAGTAACAAGGCTCAGAATGACACCTCCCACACTTAGGGAATAAGGCCCTCCGCTGCTGCTGGAACCTCCCATCTGAACGACCCGACTAATGGAACCTCTTGATGTCTGAACCTGGTCCAAAGAGACCTACCTGTTGATAACTGTCCCCTGATGGCGGCGCACTAGCTGAGGACTGAGCATAGGATTGAGATGGCCCTGATGACCCTCTCCCAAGGGCTGATCTCCTACCCCCAACTGAACTCCAAGGGTTGCCCGCTGACCGGGCCCTACTACCACTTTCTCTCTCCATTGTTATCTTCAATTTCCGAGCCTCCATAGCCTAGGCGAATCCCACAATCTTCCCATAGTTCATATCTTAGTGCAAAGCAGCTGTAGAAGCCTCATTGACAACCAGTGGACCAAGGCCCTGAACAAACCGATGAACTCTGGCCTCCATAGTCGGCATCATGTGGGTATCATACTTGCAAAAACTCCATATGGTACTACCACACACTCGTGTTGCCCTGCTTGAGGACCTCAAACTCTACAGCACGGGCTGCCCTAGTCTCGGCAGGCAAGAAATGATCTATGAAAGCATCCACAACTCATCCCACTTCGCCGAAGGGCTCCCCTCTCCACGAGAACTCTCCCACATCTCAAACCATGAATATGCCGCTCCCTTCAGACGATAGGAAGCCAACTCAACCTCTTCTGTCTCAGTAGCCCTCATAACCCGGAGAGTCTTGTACATTTCATCTATAAAATTCTGAGGATCGGTCTTTGGGTCAGTGTCTGTGAACTCTGGAGGGGTTAGCCACAGAAACTGGTTTACTCTGGAGCCCGAAGAATCCCCTTGCTCACTAGAGGAAGCAGGGGAAGCATGTGATCTTTGGGCCTGAGAGGGCACTAGCTGAGTCAACATCTGAATAGCTTCCCTGAGGTCCCCATCAGAAATATCGGGACCGGAAGATGGGACTGAGGAAGGATCAGGAACATCAGCGGGAGGGACTGTGGCATCCTCCGCCGGAGTAGGAATAGGAACAGACTAGCTTGGAATGGAAGGGTCAGGCAGATTCAGGGTCGGGGTATCGCTCTCACCCGCACCATCAGATAAGGAATTTATGGCCACACTTGGGGTAGCATTGGCCTCTAGGCCGAGTTGAGCTCTCTTCTTGGGTGCCATCTACTGAAAATTAGGACAATGCACGAGTTATATAAAGATATTCTCACCTTCCACTTCATCGCACGATACAAAGTAACAATGAAAGGGTATTTTCCTAAATGTCCATGCAGCCCCCTAATTATAGATGTGGTCGACAACACACCGATAAGAAGGGCTCTACTAGACACGTCTTCGAGACATCCTAGGACACTTTTAAGACCTTAGGCTGTGATACCAAGTTTGTCACGCCCCAAAACCAAGGGACGAGACCGACGCCTAACCAGATGAACCCAGTCGAGCGGACCTGGATTTGCCTTTACTACCCAACGCGTTTCCCCATGTTCATAATATACATTGTTCCATAAGAATTAGCCAATTTATATACAAAGTACGATTTACAACATAAGTTCATTTTCCTCTTTTAACTTTCAACATTTGATAACCAAAAAACAAATATAATACATACAACTTTTCCGATGCGATCCACAACAACGAGTGAGTACAACTGCCGCCCAAAATATACATATATACAACCCATAGAGTGTCTACGGAGCCTCTAAGCGTACTAGGAGTTTTACATAAACTTGTCGGTAACAAGGCCTCGGTTATACCTTTTACAACATAAGCAAAATAGAATGATATAATCCACACACGGCCCCGAGAGAAAATGGGGCTCACCAGAATTGCTGAAAAGATGAAGAGGAGGCACCACTAACGGCGGGCTAAGCTACCTGCTATGGAACCACCTACATCCATATAAAAGATGTAGCGTCCCCGACAAAAGGGACGTTAGTACCGTTGAATAGTACTAGTATGTATGAATAAAGTTTATTCCAAGTAAAATCAATTAGTACACAATCGGAAGACAGTCAGGCCAGCCCCACAGATACCATATAAATATACAGAAAATCACAATGAAGATTTCACAATTTCTCATTTCAATTGCTCATTCGTTCACGTTTCACCATTACTACCTCTCCACTCTTATTACTTCGTGTTGCGGTGCGCAACCCGATCCCACCGTACATTCACATTTCACTCTTATTACCTCTCCATCCTTATTACTTCGTGTTGCAGCGCGCAACCCGATCCCACCGTACATTAACATTTTACCCTTATTACCTATCAACCATTACTACTTCGTGTTGCGGCGCCAACCTGATCCCACCGTACAATCCTATTTGATAGAAACAACAACCAATCAATAATATCAAAGGGATTTTCATCATCAAGAACATAAGTTCATATCAACCCATAACTATGTGAAATCAAGGCACAATGATCCTTACCAAATAGTGATTCATATATGGCGTTGCCAAAATTATTTAACTCGACTTATTCAATTCATAATTTCTGTTCATCATTTACCACACACGGCCTTTAGCAATTAAATACATTCCCACATTAGGGTACATTAAAATTCTTTCATTTAGTAGCACATACTCCCATATCGACATATGTGAACATTTAACAAGCCTCACACATGAGAGCCCCGAAGCAGGAAATGCGGTCAGGAATTCGATCGCATTCCTGCTATGCGGTCCGCATTCCTGTCGCATAGTTGGCCCTCAATTGGGCCAAGAGGGGAACCGGACTGCCCTGGTATGCGACCATTATGCGGTCCGCATACATGTTATGCGATCGCATAACCTCCTCCGCGAAAATGGTGGTGCAAGGATGCGACAGTTATGCGGTCCACATTCCCAAAATGCGATCGCATCTTGGGCCGTATAGTTGTCCTCAAATTGGGCAGAAGGCTTTCCAGGTATGCAACCACTAAGCGGTCTGCATACCTGATATGCGATCGCATAGTGGACCGCAGATCTGCGCAATTCTGGAATTATTTTTTATCTTTTAGGTCTTGGGGTACTTTTCAATCCTAAAGGTCCGAAGGGACCCATTCGGGCATTATATTAGGCATGAAAGTTTACGGGTCTTTACACCAGGACAGATACAATGCCCTTCATGCTAAGACAAAGCCAATTGCATCCGATTCTATCATCACAAGTATTATTCTGGTCTATCATAGAGATGCATCAGTCTTATTTGATCCAGGCTCCACTTATTCCTACATTTCATCTTATTTTGCTCCGTATTTGGGTGTATCCCGCGATTCTCTGAGTTCCCCGGTGTATTTGTCTACACCCGTGGGTGATTCTATTATTGTAGACCGTGTGTATCGGTCGTGTTTGGTTGTTATCAGTGGTTATGAGACAAGAGTTGATTTATTGTTGCTCGATATGGTAGATTTCGATGCTATTTTGGGCATGGATTGGTTGTCTCCCTATAATGCTATCTTTGATTGTCACATCAAGATGATGACGTTCGCTATGCCAAGTCTACTGCGGTTATAGTGGAGAGGTACCTTAGATTACGTTCCTAGAAAGGTTGCCTCATTTCATAAGGCTCGACAGAATGTTGAGAAGGGGTGTGATGCGTATCTTGCATATATGAGGGATGTTAGTTTGATGCTCCTACCATTGAGTCAGTTCTGATAGTGAGGGATTATCCAAATGTTTTTCCAGTGGATCTTCTAGGCACGTGCCCGACAAAGATATCTACTTTGGCATTGATTTGTTACCGGCAGTCAACCCATTTCTATTCCACCAAATCGTATTACTCTAGTAGAGCTGAAATAGTTAAAGGAACAGTTGAAAGAGTTAGTTGATAAAGGATTCATTCGGCTGAGTGAGTCGCCTTAGGGTGTTCTAGTGTTATTTTTTAAGAAGAATGATGGTTCTATGCGGATGTGTATTAATTATCGCAAGTTGAACAAGGTTACAATGAAGAACATGTATCTATTTCCACGTATTGATGACCTATTCGATCATCTTTATGGCGTAAAAGTATTCTCTAAAATCGACTCGCGTTCAGGCTATCATGAGTTGAAGATATAGGAGCCAGATATGCCGAAGATGGCTTTCAGGACTAAGTATGGTCATTACGAGTTCCTTGTGATGTCTTTTGGGCTGACCAACGCCAAGCAACACTCACACACTTGATGAATAGTGTATTCCAACCCTATCTTGACTCTTTCACCATTGTGTTTATTAATGACATTCGAGTATACTCCCAGAGCCGGGACGGTCATAAGGAGCACCTGAGGACTGTGCTTCAGACCATGTGAGAAAAGTGTATTCCAGCCCTATCTTGACTCTTTCACCATTGAAGTGTGAGTTATGGCTAGATTCAGTGGCATTTTTGGGTCATTTAGTATCGAGTGAGGGGATCAAGGTGGATCAGAAGAATATTGAAGCAGTGCACAGTCAGCCCAGACCATCCTCAGCTACGAAGATCAGAAGGTTTCTTGGCTTGGCGAGGTATTATCGTCGATTCATAGAGGGTTTCTCATCTATTGCATTACCTATGACTGGATTGACCTAGAAGGGTGCTCCGTTTAGGTGGACATTGGAGTGTGATGAGAGCTTTTAAAAGCTCATGACTGCGTTGACTACAACACCGGTGTTGGTATTTCCTGCTGGTTGGGGGTCATATATGGTGTATTGTGATGCGTCGCACATTGGTCTCACCACAGTGTTGATGCAGGATGGTATGGTGATTTGCTACGTGTCTAGACAGATGAAGACACATGAGAAGAATTTTCCTGTCCACGACCTCGAGTAAGCAGCTATTGTTCATGCCTTGAAGATCTGGCGGCACTATTTGTATAGTGTCCCATATGAGATCTACACCGATCAACGGAGTCTACAACATCTGTTTAAATAGAAGGACCTTAACTTGCGGCGCTGAAGATGGCTGGAGCTGCTTAAGGACTATGAAATCACCATTCACTATCATCTCGGGATGGCCAATGTGGTGGCCAATGCCTTGAGTCATAAGGAAGAAATTTTGGGGAGCTTAGCATATCTACCAGTAGCAGAGAGGCCTTTAGCCTTGGATGTTCAGGCCTTGGCCAACAATTTGTCAGATTGGATGTTTCCCAGTCGAACGGAGTTTTGGCTTTAGTGATTTCTTAGTTGTCTCTTTATGATTGTATCAGGGAGCGTCAGTATGATGTCCCTCATCTGTTTGTCCCTAAGGACACGTTTTAGCATAGTGATGCTAATGAAGTAAGTATCGGGGATGATGACGTATTACATATGCATGGTAGGCTATGTGTGCCCAATGTAGATGATTTTCATGAGTTAATACACCAAAAGGCTCACAATTCACGGTACTCCATTCATCTAGGTGCCACGAAGATGTATCAGAACTTGAGGCAACACTATTGGTGGAGACGGATAAAGAAAGTCATAGTGGAATATGTAGCTCGGTGCCTTAATTGTCAACATGTGAAGTATGAGCATCAACGACCGAGTGGATAACTTCAAAAGTTAGAGATTCTAGAATGGAAGTGGCAGCAGATCACTATGGATTTTTTTACTAGACTCCCACGGTCTTAAAGGAAGTTCAATGTAGTGTGGGTGATTATGGATAGATTGACCAAGTCAACTCATTTAATTCATGTGGTTGCTACTTACGCTTTGGAGCAGCTGGCTCAGGTTTACATAGCGATACTGTCAGGCTTCATGGCGTACCGATATCTATCACCTATGATCGGGGTACGCAATTTACATCATAGTTCTGGAGATCTGTATAGCGAGAGTTGGGTACTCGGGTGGAGTAAAGTACAATATTTCACCCTCAAACAAACGGGCAGTCTGAGTGCACTATTTGTATATTGGAGGATATGCTTCGTGCATGTGTGATGGATTTTGGGGGTGCTTGGGATCAATTCTTGACACTTGGGGAGTTTGCCTATAACAACAGTTATTGGTTGAGAATTCATATGGCGTCGTATGAGGCTTTATAAGGTACACGATGCCGGTCTCCAGTGGGTTGGTTCGAGCCGGGTAAGGCTAGGCTATTGGGTACAAACTTGGTTTAGGATGCTTTGGAAAAGGTTAAATCGATTTAGGATCGACTTAGTACAACCAAGTCCAGACATAAGAGTTAAGTGGATCAGAAGGCTCGTGGCATTGCATTTACGGTTTGGGAGCATGTCTTGCTCGGGGTTTCACCCAAGAAGGGTTTTATGAGGTTTGAAAAAAGGGCAATTGAGCCCTAAGTATAACAGGCCATTTGATATTCTTGAGAGGGTTTGAGAGGTGGCTTACATATGTGCACTACCACCTAGTCTAAGTGTAGTTCATCCAGTGTTCTATGTTTCCATACTCCGGAACTATCACGGCGATCCGTCTTAGATGTTAGACTACAACTCAGTGGAGTTGGACAAGGATCTATCTTATGTTGAGAAGCAAATTGCCATTTTGGATATGAAGGTTTGAAAGTTGAGGTTGAATAGCATCGCTTCAGTGAAGGTTCAATGGATGGGTCATCCGGTCGAGGAGGCGACTTGGGAGATCGAGCATGATATGTGCGCAGCCGCTATCCTCATAGTTTCTTCTCTTCAAGTATGTCTCTATACTCGTTTGAGGACGAACGTTTGTTTTAAGAGGGGGAGGATGTAACGACCCAGCCGGTCATTATTAGTGTATTAGCCCCGAACACCTAATTATTTCTCCCTCTATTTCATTTTAGGGTTACGTAACTTGCCGGGAGGATTTGTTTTTGGTTTCGGAGGGAAATGGGACACATAGTCCTTAAATTGGGAATTTAAGTTCTAAGTATTGAGCGTAGATTGAATTTTGCGAAGATGATTTCGAAAAAGTGTTTCGACGGTTCCAATAGTTCCGGAGTGTGATTTTGGTATTAGGAGCATTTTCAAATGTTGAATTTGAGGTATGTAGGTCATTTTAGTGTCAATTGGCGAAAGTTGGAAAGTTGGATGATTTTTGAAAGTTTGACCGAGACTTTACTGTTTGATATCGGGGTCGCATTTCGATGTTCGTAATGTCAATTATGTCTTGTGTGCAAAGTTTGAGGTCAATCGGGCTTGGTTTGATATGTTTCGCCGTCGAATGTTGAAGTTTGAAGTTTTAAAGTTCAGTAGGCTTGAATCGATGCACAATTTATGTGTTTAGCGTTGTCTAATGTGATTTGAACGTACGACTAAGTTCGTATGATATTTGACGAATGGTTGGTATATTTGGTTGAGGTCCCGGAAGCCTCGGGTGGATTTCGGATTGTTAACGGACTAAATTTGTACTTGTGATAATTGCTGAAGTGCACCATTTCTGGTGCAATCGCACTTGCGCCAGATTGACCAGAGGTGCGAGGTCACATAAGCGAGTGGGCGATCACAGATGCGGAGATGATGAGGATGGCCAGTTGTCGTAGGTGAAACTTGAATGCCGCAGTAGCGGAGCCGCATCTGCAGAAGGATGATCGCACAAGCGGAGTGAGTGAGAGATCTAAAGTGGCCATGGCTTCTGCAGAAGCGGACGAGGGGCCGCAGAAGCCCTTCCGCAGATGTGGATGATTGCGCATGTGTGGAATCTGGGAGTTTATATGAACTTCATAGATGCTTAGATTTCACTGTAAAAGCAGTACCGCAGAAGCGGAAATAATGGGCAGTGTTTAAAATTGAAGGGTTTTGTGATTTTTCTCATTTTGGACATTGCAAACTCGGTCTAAGGCTATTTGTGAGAGCATTTTCGAGGGATTTCTTGAGGTAAGCCACTTGCGAACATTCATTATTAAATAGTCTTGTTTTCCCATTGATGTTTTATCTAGTTTGTGTGTATTTAAAGTGGAATTTGGGAGTTTGAGGCTAGGGATTTGGAGAGTGTAATTTGGGGATTTGAGTGCCGAATTGGTGTCGGAGTTTGGTAAATTTGGTATGGGTGAACTCAATATCGAATGGGTGTTCGTATTTTGTGACTTTTACCCGATTTCAAGACGTGGGCCCAGGTCAGCTTTTTGGAACGATTTTTCAATTCTTTACTAAAGTCGTAGTTTCTTTATTTTAATTAGTTTCTTATAGTTGTATATATAGTATGTAATTTCATTTTGCTAGATTTTGGTCGTTCCGAGTCGGAAATTCGAGGGAAAGGCATTCTTATTGACGGTTTGAGCTTGGATTGAGGTAAGTGACTTGCCTAACCTTGTGTGTGGAAAACTCCCCTCAGGTTTTGGTACTGTTATGGTATTTTCAATACCTGAAGGCCGAGTACGCAAAGTGATGGGTGCGTACCCGGTTAAATGTTGAAAACTCTGGTTCTTACTGAGTAGTCTTCTTTTAATTCCTTAACTGAGTTGCCTTAGCATGTGTAAATATCATGTTTAGCCTAATAACGCATGCCTACGTGTTTTAACTCTTACTTATCATTTTTGCAACATGCTTAGTTGAATTACCTGCTTCCTTGATTTGTATTCTGTCTTAAACTATGGGATTCCATGATGTAAATTTGTTGTTCCATTAGTTACAAGTTGTATATATACTTTTGCGACTACTAGACGGTACCTCGGAAGCTCTCCTGTTGCGTATTTACATTGGGACTACGAGGCGGTACCATAGGAGCTCTCATGTTGCATATTTACTTAGGGATTACGAGGCGGTACCTCGTGAGCTCCCCTGTTGCATATTTACTTTTTGGACTATGAGGAGGTACCTCATTAGCTCCCCTATTGTGTATTTACTTTGGGACTACGAGGCGGTACCTCGGGAGCGCGAGTGTTGTTTATCTATATTTGCTGTGTTCTTACCTTTCTGTAATTTCTCAGTCATTTCATTATATTATTATATTTCCTTCCTTGTTTCCTTTTATTCTAGTAGGGCCCTGACCTGACCCCGTCACTACTCTACCGCAGGTAGGCTTGGCACTTAGTGGGTATCGTTGTGATGTACACATGCTACTCTTCTGCACATCTTTTTGTGCAGATCTAGGTTTTTACTACCAGGCCAGAAACCAATGAGATAGCATGTACGTGGAGACTTCAAGGTACATCTGCTATCGTCCACAGACCTTGGAGTCCCCCTTTATCCTTGTTATGTTGTATTCCTTATTTTCCTTGGACTCTGATGTATAAAGACACTTAGTATTTCTCTTAGAAGTTTGTGACTTATTTCCACCGGGTTTTGGAGAGTTGTAATTATTTGATTTGCAGTGTTTAATTATTTTAGATTTTGGGATTTTAGTTTCAGATCTATATTCAGTTATTCCACAAAATTGTTAAGCTTACATAGTCTTAGAGATTAGGTGCCATCACGACTTCCTAAGGATGAAAATTGGGGTCGTGGCAATTATTAATACCACTTATCTTAGCGTGAAATGAACAAAAAGATAGACCTTGATATGACCTATCAAGTCATCACATTCTCCACCTTGAAAAGAAACATTCATTATCGTACGGACATGGAAAAGTAAATGCACTGGTGAAAAGGTGAGGGTATCTACTCTGGAAATCGGAATCGGACTCCCAAGTAGTTGCCTCGATCGGCTGACCTCTCCATTGAACTTGAACTTTCACATATGGAAAAATCATAGGCGTCAACTTTTGAACCTGTCGGGCTTGAATGGCCACCAGCTCCTCCTTATAGTAAACATTCACATCAAGATGAATCGTGCTAAAGTCTTGAACTTGTGATATCCTCATAGTACTTCCAAAGCATGGAAACATGAAATACTAGATGTACTCTTGATAGGCTTGGTGGCAATGCAAGTATGTCCGTCACCTCGCTAACTATCCCAAGGATCTCAAAAGGGAAAATAAACCTCGGGCTTAACTTTCCCTTCTTTCCTAACAGCATCACGTCCTTCATAGGCGACATTTGGAGAAGAACCTTCTCACCCACCATCTAAGCTACATACAGAACATCTTGATCAACATAACTCTTCTACCCAGATTGTGCAGTACGAAGCTGATCCTGAATCAACTTAACATTCTCGATAACATAACAAACCAAATTATTGCCCAACCGCATCCAGCGTTATATGGCGCCAACTGAATACTCAAATGGTAATTGTTTTCGTAGGTGAATTCTGCTATGAACCTCCGAAATCAATAACATAACAATGTAACATGTCCCCCAAAATCTGAATCATACGCTTGGACTGCCCGTCCATCTTAGGATGAAACATTGTGCTCAGCTCAACCCATGTGCCTAACTCACACTGCACGTCTCTCCAAAAATACTATGTGAATTGTGTGCCTCGATAAAAAATGATAGAAACAGGCACGCCGTGCAAGCAGATAATCTCTTGAATGTAAACATGAGCCAACCTCTCTGAAGAATAGGAAGTCGCCACCGGAATGAAGTGTGCACACATTGTCAACCGGTCCATAATAACCCAGAATGCGTCATACTTCTTCAAGGTTCGTGTCAAGCCTACCACAAAATCCATAGTGATGCGCTCCCATTATCACTCCGGTATCTCCAATCTTTAAGTCAACCCACGCGGTCTCCGATGTTCATACTTCACTTGTTGACAATTCAAATACCGAGATAAATAAACAATGATGTATTTCTTATTTTGTTGCGGCCAATAGTGCTATGTCAAGTCACGGTACATCTTCACGAAACTTGGGTCAACAGAATAACGCGAAGTGTGAGCCTCCTCAAGGATCAACTCTCTCAACCCATCAACTTTTGGAACACAAATCCGGCCCTAAAGCCGCATAAAACCATCATTTCCAATCACAACCTCTTTAGTACCACCCACTGCATTGTTTCCTTCAACACGATCAAGTAAGGATTATCAAACAGGTGAGCCTTGATATGATCCAACAACAAAGACTGTGCCACAACACAAGTAAGAACTCAGATGGGCTCTGAAACATCCAATCTCACAATCGATTGTCCAAAGCCTAAAAATCTATGGCTAATGGCCTCCCAGCTAGCGCTAAAAATGCGAAACTACCCATGCTCTCTGCCTTCCTACTCAATGCATCGGCAACAACATCAGCCTTCCCCGAATGATATTATATGGTGATATCACAGTCTTTCGAACACTCTAACCATATCCTCCGCCCCAAATTAAGGTCTTTCTTTTTGAACGGGTGCTGGGGACTCCGATTGTCGGTATAGACCTCACAATGAACATTGCACAGATAGTCCCTCCAAATATTCGGCGCATGAACAATGGCCGCCAACTCTGATCATGAACATGGTAATTCTTCTAAAGAACTTTCAACTGTTGAGATGCGTAGGCAATCACCCTATCGATCAGCATCAATACCGCGCCAAGCCCAATACGTGATGCATCACAATACATGGTGTAAGATCCCAAACTTTTAGGCAACACCAAAACTTGGGTTGTAGTTAATGCAGTCTTGAGCTTATAAAAGCTCACTCGCACTCGTCAGAACATTTGAAAAGAGCAACCTTTTGGGTCAACTTGGTCAATAAGGCTGAGATAGATGAAAACCCATCCAGGAACTAGTGATAATATCGTACCAAACCCAAGAAGCTCCAAATCACTGTAGATGAAATTTGTCTAGGCTAAGTCTTAACTGCCTCAATCTTCTTAGGAACCGATTTAATGCCCTCAGAGTGACGATACAATATGGCCCAAAAAGGCAACCGAGTTCAACCAAAACTCACACATAAATAACTTGGCATATTATTGACGATCCCTCAGCGTCTGAAGTACGATCTGAATATGCTTCTCATTCTCCTCTCGACTGCGAGAGTAGACAAAAATATCATCAATGAAGACGATGAAAAAATTATCCAAATAGAGCTTGAACACCCAGTTAATAAAATCCATAAAGGTTACCGAAGCATTTGTCAAGCCAAATAACATCACTAAGAACTCATAGTGACCATACCGAGTCCGAAAGGTTGTCTAAGAGACATCCGATTGCCTGCTTTTCAATAGATGGTAGCCATATCTTAAGTCAATATTGGAAAATACCTTGGCACCCTGAAACTGATCAAATAAATCATTAATCGTTTGCAACAGATACTTGTTCTTGTTAGTGACCATGTTCTACTAGCGATAATATATACACATCCTCATCTTTCTATCCTTCTTCTTCACAAACAACACTAGTGCACCCCAAGGAAAGACGCTAGGTCTAATGAATCCCTTGTCAAGAAGTTCTTGCAAATGGTCCTAAAATTCCTTCAACTCAATTGGTCCATACGGTATGGTGAAGTAGAAATGAGTTGAGTACCCGAAACCAAGTTAATGTAGAAGTCAATATCTATGTCAGGTGGCATCCTTGACAATTCTATAGGAAACACCTCTCAAAACCCATGCACAACTGGTACTGAATCCATGAAAGGAACCTCTGCACTTGGATCACGTGTATAGGCCAAATACGCTAAATACCCATCCTCAACCATATGATGATCCTTCACATAAGAAATCACCATGCTAGAAGAAAGGCCAAAAGTCCCTCTCTTCTCTAATCGAGGCAACCCCGACATGGCTAAGGTCGCAATCTTTGCATGACAATCCAAAATATCATGATAAGGTGACAATTCGTCCATGCCAAAGAAAACATTAAAGTCTACCATATCAAGAAGTAGAAGTTCTCCCCTAGTCTCAATGTTCCCGACAGAAACTACACATGAGCAATTAACACGATCTACCACAGTAGAATCTCCCATAGGCCTGTACACATAAACAAGCGCACTCAAAGAATCATGAGTGATAACCAGACATGAAGCAAAATATGATGACACATATGAATTAGTGGAGCCCATCTCAAATAAAACTGAGGCATCACTATGGGAAATCAGAATAATACTTGTGATGACGGCATCATATGACTGCCTCATGTGTAGCTGGGAATGTATAAAAATGGGGCTGAGCCCCACCACTCTGACCCCCATGTCTCGGATGGCCTCTAGCTGGCTGACCTCCACCTCCAATAGCCTAACCTATATCTCTAGCAGCCTGAGCCCCCCTCTAGCTAGCTTAGTGGTGGTGGAGCAATCGGTGCCAAGACTATGGTACGAGAGCTCTGTTGTGGAATGCTACCCTATGGCCTAGGGAAAAGCCTTGCGACGCGCCTCAGATCTCCACAAGTATAAAAAGACCTCATTGTTGTGACTGCTGACCTTGGAACATACCTTGTTGACCTAAATAACCACCATGATAACTCTGAATCGTAGGTTAACTCATAAGGGATTAAGGTGCACTGATTGGAGCTGAATGTGCACTGTAGGCTAGCTGCTCATGAGGATACCTATATGAACAACGACTACCCGAAGCACTGTAGGATGCTTGATGCGCTGACGTATCAGCCTATAAGGATGGCCTATACCAAATGAACCTCAGCCTCCAAATGAGGGCACCACTGAACCGCCAAAGTGACGAGGCCTCTTCTCAGGTACCGCCTCTCTACCACGCCACGAATCATCTCGATCCATATAACAATCATTATAGCCCTCTGGAAAGATATATCACCCCCCGTCTGCTTTTCCATTTGTAGCCTGATACAAAAAGCAAGACCATCAATGAATCTCCTCACTCTATCCCTCTCAGTAGGAAGCAAGACAGCCACATGACAAACTACCTGCAGTACTCGTCTCTTAGAGTAAAAGGAATGAATTTCTCCAAAAATAGCTGCAAAAATATCCCAAGTGAGTGGTTGTGAACCTGCTGGTCTGCTCCGCTCATAATCCCGCCACAATCTCTTAGAAGAACCAGTCATATGAAACACTACAAAGTCGACTCCATTGTACTCAATAAATCAATTTTGCGCAACACCTCGTGACAATAGTAAATGAAATCCTGTGGGTCCTCAAAAGGCGTGCCACCAAAGCGAATAGGAAATAACTTTGTGAACTTGTCCAATATCATTAATCCCTTAGAAGACATGCGGGCCTCTCCCCGGTCTCAATAGTAACAATAGCTTGAACTATTCGAACTTCTGAAATTGTTAGAGTCTGATTCCCATGAGCCATCTACTCTGGTATGTGAGTACCGGAGTTCGTGCTCCTACCCAATCCCGGGAGAAAACTTGTGCCACCAAAAATGCACCGATCTGGGCCATGCTCTCCATGATGCCCACTAAGAAGACTAAGGAATCCTAAAAGTACCAAGGGAGTTGTAGTAGATCCTCCAAGACTTGAGATGGTCCGACTGGCACGTTCTAAATAAGAACCTCCTCCAACCTGCTCGATTTGAGGCTCCACAATAAGTGTTTATGCACGTGCTCTAGACTGAGCTCTGCCTCTGCCTCTACCTCTAGCTCGAATTCGGTCCCGGCCTCTACCTCTGGTAGTGGTAGTAACCTGGGGCTCCGGCTCCTGATCCACCGTAGATGTTGTGCGTGTCCTCGCCAATTGCAAGAGAACAAGAATTTAATGATTCAAACTTTAGTGATAGAATAAAATCACACGATAGAGAAAGAAAGAAGTAAAGTTTTGTTAAAGCTCTGTAGCCTCCAGAAGATAAGAACAGACGTTTCCATACCGATCCTCCCGACTCTCCTAAGCTTGCTCGTGATTCCTGAGACCTAGGCAACCTAATGCTTTGGTACCTTCTTGTCACGACCAGGATTCCCGATCTCGGGGCCGTGATGGAGCCTAACGTTTACTTCATATGAAAGCCAACATAATTAAAAATCATAATAGTTTAAAGTAGATAAATAACAATTATTTATGATAAATAAAGTTGTAATACATGAAATAGATTTATAACATAACACAAACTATTCTAATCCCAGAAATCAGGTGTCACCAATACATGAGAACCTAGAAGTCTACAAGCATGGTTTGAAAGAATTACAATTGTTCGAATTGAGATAGACAGTTTTGATAGAAATAGATGAGGACTTCAAAGACTGCGAACGCCAGTAGCTCTACCTCAACTCTTTTCTCTAGATAAGATCCGGGCAAAAGTACCACTAGACACCACTAGGACATACACCAATATCTGCACAAGAAGTGCCGAAGTGTAGCATGGGTACAATCAACCCAACGTACTCCGTAAGTCTCGAGCCTAACCCCGACGAAATAATGGCGGGGAT
Source organism: Nicotiana rustica (assembly GCA_005239535.1). Lineage (NCBI taxonomy): Eukaryota > Viridiplantae > Streptophyta > Magnoliopsida > Solanales > Solanaceae > Nicotiana > Nicotiana rustica. Next base: position 14,174 of record ML473803.1, on the reverse strand, counting down.
ATGACAAGACATCTAAGTAAATCATGCATCGATATATACATAAAGCAACAAAATAACAAATGGACATTTAAAATATTAACTGCGAGTGGACATGTACAAATATTTTTACGATAAGAACGACAAGTACAAATCACAAAATAGATTTTTTTTTCGAAAACAACGACAAAAGAAATAAATTAAATCACCAATTCGGAACTCATGTAAAGCAATGAAACCAACAATGGAACAACATCACCCTTCATGCTTCCACTCTCATGCTCACCATATAATAATGATATGCTAATGAAATGGCACAACATTACCCGACGTGCTTTTAGTTTCTCCCTCGCATAGTATAATTCNAAAATAATTACACAAATATTCACAACTTTGGATCAAAGCACTTATGCTTACTTCTCAAACAACCTAAATTACGCCAATTGTTCCCCGGCAACGGCGCCAAAATTTGATACGCTCAAATTACACCTTAAAATAGTGTAAAATGATTGATGTCAAATATAATAACCCAACAAAGTTGGGGTCGAATCCCACAGGGAATAGGCGTGAAAAGATTACTTTGGTAGTGTGAATCTCAACTTAAATCGTATTTCTATTCCTTTAATGTAAAATGATATGGGAATTGATTGTGTGAAATAGTAACAAGTATGATTAAGTAAAGTTGTAATTAATTTCATTAACAAGGTTGTCTCCCCTTTAATGAAGTGTAATGCTATTGGTGTTAATATGATATATTTCTAATGGAAGGTCCTGTAGATATGCAAATGATTCCTAAATGACTACCCAATATTTTTTAATAGTTGGGTAGTATTTCCTCTCTATGATTTTTCCAAATATAAAAGAGTTGCAATGAAAATTAATCAATTAATGCCAAATAAAACTCACTTATTCCTAAGAGATTCTATTAAACAAGGTTTAAAGCCTTGAGTCTTTGATATTTACTTCTACCAATCCTATCTCACTTTTCCAAGTAAAGAAAGAATTTAATGGCACTTGTTAATGTTTGCAACCACCAACAATGAATGAAGAATGAGAAATAAATATATATCAACCAACCATTATATATATATATATATATATATACATATATTCAATGTTAAACACTCATTAACATAACACTCATTTAGGGTCCACAACCTTAGTATTTAAAGCTAGCTATTCATACTTAAAGACAAAAAGATGAAAGTAATAAATACATAAAGCTTACAAAATACAAGAATCTTCACTTCTAAAGCTTCCAAAAGAGAGGAATATTCAAAGGTTGTATTGTAGCTCA
>ML473802.1:4600-23923 GCA_005239535.1 Nicotiana rustica | reverse complement strand
GTGGCATTCATGGTTGGAGAGAGAGTATTTCTTCGGGTATCACCCATGAAGGGTGTTACGAGATTTGGGAAGAAGGGTAAGTTGAGCCCTAGGTATATCGGGCCGTTTGAGATTCTTGATAGAGTGGGGGAGGTAGCCTATAGACTTGCGTTGCCTCCAGGGTTATCCTAGGTTTATCCGGTATTCCACGTGTCTATGCTCCGAAAATATCATGGTGACTCGTCCCACGTGTTAGATTTCAGCTCTGTCCAATTGGACAAATACTTGACTTATGAGGAGGAGTCGGTGGCCATTTTAGACCGGCAGGTTCGTCAATTGAGGTCTAAGAGTTATCCTTCAGTTCGAGTGAAGTGTAAAGGTCATCCCGTTGAGGCAGCTACTTGGGAGTCCGAGTCGGACATGCATAGTAGATGTCCACACTTGTTTGCCAATTCAGGTAATTTTCTATGTCCGTTCAAGGACGAACGTTTGTTTTAGAGGTGGAGATTGTGACGACCCAAGGAGTCATTTTATGAATTAAGACTCCGCTCTAGGCTCATTAGCCATAAAGAGTAATTTTAATTACCTCGATTTACGTGCACAGTCCGGGCGTGAAAACGAAAAGCTTTTATGTGAAAATATGAGAAATAGTAATTTCTAGAGTTAAAATTTGATTATAGTTGACTTTGGCCAACATTTTGAGTAACGGACCCGGATCTGTGTTCTGACGATCCCAGGAGGTCCGCAGTAAAATATGGGACTTGGGCGTATGCCCGGAATTGAATTTCGAGGTCCCAAGCCTTAGAAATCAATTTTTGAAAGAAATTGTTTTGCTGAATTATTAATGAAATAAAGAAATGAACTAACGTTTGAAACCATTGGTATCGGGCTCGTATTTTGGTTTCGGAACCCGGTACAGATTTGTTATAGTATTTAAATACTATCTGTGAAATTTGGTGAGAATCGGAGTTTATTTGACGTGATTCGGACGTCCGGTTGAGAAATAGTGAAACTTAAATGTTCTTGAGAAAAATGATGAGTTTTAAGGTTTAATTCATAGTTTTAGATGTTATTTTCATGATTTGATCGCACGAGCAAGTCCGTATGATATTTTTAGACTTGCGTGCATATTTGGTTTAGAGCCCCGAGGGCTCGGGTGAGTTTCGGATAGGCCACGGGATGTGTTACACTTAGAAAAGTTGCTGGTTTTTGCTGCTACTGGTGCATAGGTAAAATGTTCATCGCGTTCGCGTGGAGTCACTCGCGAACGCGTAGAGTAATTTAGTTGGGGGTCGTTTTGTGCTATGTGAAGGCATAACTTGGGTCGCGAACGCGAAGCACTGGGGGGGATTACCCTTCGCGAACGCGTCCAGGCTATCGCGAACGCAGAGAGTAAATGGACCTGGGGGAGGGGGAGCCGCTTACCCTATGTGAATGCGGCCCCACTGTCGCGAACGCGAAGGACACTAGGCCTAGCACTACGCGAACGCGTTCAAGTCACCGCAAACGGGAAGGCCATTGTGCCAGACCCTCTGCGACCGCGACAGGCCCATCGCGAACGCGATGAAGGCCTGTCCAGCGATTTAATAACAGACTTTTAGACGGACAGAACCTATTTTTCACCATTTTTCGAACTACAAAGGCCTAGAGGCGATTTTCTTAACCCAAAGTTCATCTCCGAAGTGTTGGTAATCAATCCTAAACTCTCCTCTTTCAATTACCCAATGTTTTTTTTATCATTTTTCAATCAAAAATCAAGAATTTTCATGGTAAAAATTGAGGGTTTGGGTAGAATTAGAGAATTTTGTAAAAATCAAATTTTGACCTCGAATTGGGGTCGGACTTTGAAACTAATTGCATATGCGAGCTCGGGGGTGAATGAGTAAACGTAATTTGGTTCGAACCTCGAGTTTGGACCAAGCAGGCCGGGGGTCGGGTTTTAATATTTTTGAGAAAACTTAGGAAAAAGCATAATTTTCTCTAAAGTTACTTCTTTTAGCATTAATTAATTATATTAAGCTAATTATGATTAGATTCGAGTGTGTTGGAGGTGAATTCGAAAGAAAAAACTGTAATTGAGCAGTGAGTGGCCTGCGGAATTGAGGTAAGTGTTTGGCCTAACCTTAGCTTGAGGGAACATGTGTTGTTGTTGTATTTTCTATGTGTTAGTGTTGAGTACGATGTATAAGTGTGGTGACGAGTATCTATACGTTGGTGTCAAGCATGTCCGTGAGTCTTATCTATGACTGTTGTGATTCTTATTTATGTACTGTCCATGCTCAAACTGGTGAATATCCATGTTGAACAAGACTTATGATGATTTTTTGGTAATTGACCATTGTTGAGAATTGGCTCAAGTTGTGATTTATTTTGTGAAGTTAACTGTTGGAACTAGATTGATTATAGCTGATTCCCTTGCCGGGATGTAATTATTTCTATTATTGATTCCCTTGCCGGGATATGATTGTTATATTTATGCATAGAGTGAGGAAGAGTGATAAAGCACGAAGGGTGATGCCGTGCACATTTACATTCATACTTATAATTCATACTCATGCATATGGTGAGGAAGAGTGATAAAGCACGAAGGGTGATGCCGTGCATATTTACATTTACATTTACATTTATGCATATGGTGAGGAAGAGTGATAAAGCACGAAGGGTGATTCCGTGTACATTTACATTCATATTAATGCATATGGTGAGAAAGAGAGTAAAGCACGAAGGGTGATGCCGTGCACATTCACATTTACATTTATATGATGCATATGGTGAGGCTGAGAGTAAAATCACGAAAGGTGGTGCCGTGCAAGTTTCTTTTCTATTATTAATTACTGAAATATTTGTTGATCACGATCTGTGTTTGCCTTATTGTTTTTCCTCGTTTATTATGTTAGAAATTCCCCATCGCATGCTCCCTTCCCATTAATTGCTAATTCTTTTAAATTCTCTAATTGTTGTTATTCCTGCTAGCAAGATTATATGAATATCCAGGTTTTATGTGGTGTCTTGTCCTAGCCTCGCCACTACTTCGCCGAGGTTAGGCTCGGCACTTACTCAGTACATGTGGTCGGTTGTACTGATACTACACTCTGCACTATTTTGTGCAGATCCAGGTACCAGCCAACGATAAGAGATTTTTAGTAGCCCGCATTCATCATTCAGAGACACGAGGTAGTTCTGTCGGCGTCCGCAGATTCCTGGAGTCTTCTCTTAGTTCTTTAGACATTGTTTTTATTATATTCGAAATAATTATATTATTTCTTTCAGCCCACTATTTGTAATATTCTTAGTAGTTCGTGAATTATGACACCAGACCCTTGGGTAGACTTATAGATATATATTCAGTTCGTGGCTCGGTTAATTTATTCGTTCATTATTTTATTCATGAAGGTATTTATGGAAATTATCACATTTAGTTCATTTTAGATCATTTAATTGTGTTTAAGTAAATATTCAAGGAAAATGGCTAAACGAGTTCTAACATTGGCTTGCCTAGCAAATGTGGTGTTAGGAGTCATCACGATCCTCGAGGTTGAGAAATTGGGTCGTGGTATTATGGTATAACATTATATAACTAGTATATTGATACTTCGAGAAATACTATGTATACTAATGCAATGGTATACCTCTGATTTTTTTAAATAAGAAAATACCCCCTAGTATAATAATAATAATATAAAATTACTTGGTTTATAATATATAAATACCTCAAATATATATTATATATTTCATGAAATATATGTATTTTATTTTCTCAATATATAAAGACGTATACTTTCGCTTGAGTTTATATTGTATAAAAAATACATGTACATTTTTTCTAGTAAAAAAATCCATGTATGAATAGTAGAAATTGTGTTATGTAATGAATTAGTTTCCAGCAAAAAAAGAAAAGGAAAAGATATTACCATTTAAATTTGTTAGGGATTGGTTTCAAGAGAAAATAAAGGAAAAAATCATAAAAAGTACTAGGAACGTTTTTATAAGGAAATAAATGCATAAGGTGTATAATTATTATAGGTACATGATTTAAAGGTATCTACTACGAATATAATTATTTAGTTGCCATGTATGTAAAATAGCTAATGTTGCTATGTTTATGAAAATTTTCCTTAAATTTTGCCTAATATTTTGAACGGATTAAATAAGTTTTGGCTCAAATTATCACTCCTACAAAAGACTCAAGGTCCATTTACGAACAAGAATATGACGTACAAGAAAATCAAGTTATATTTTGACTTTGATCCAACTTTTCCACCCTTAAGATCACATAGACCAATGGATTATAGGTCATACTAATTTATCTGAATTCGATTTATTATATAAGAAAATTATGAGTCATTATTGTACGGATAACTATGAATTAAGTAAATCAAGAGGCTGCACATCCCTTTCAACCATGAATCAATGTCGAGTTGGATGGGGTTGACTCGATCTCCATATGCATTTGTAGCTTGTAANGGGGGGGGGGGGGGGGGGGGGAGGGGGAATCATAAAATTCCTAGGAACGTTTTTATTAAAGAAATAAACACATTAGGTGCATGATTATAGGTACATGATTTAAAGGTGTTTGCTACAAATATAATTATTTAGTTGCCAAGTATGTAAAATAGCTAATGTTGCTATATTTATGGAAATTTTCCTTAAAGTTTGCCTATTTATGTTTTTTTGCAGCTATTTAAGAGTGGGCTAATGAAAGAGAATTGGTGGTAGGATTTTTCCTTCTTTATATTAATTTATTTGTGTTTCTTTGTATTACTGGTCTGGACTAAAATCTAACATTTTAAACATATAAAATCTAATACTTATATATTTGATAATATTAATACATCATTGTTTTAAGCAAAATTATTGAAAAACAAGAATTATATAAAATAACTTGTCCAAGGTATTAAAGATGGAGAAGCGTAAAGAAATTAATTAAAGAAAAAGTAGGACAAAATTGGGTATCAACACTCACTCAATACCGCTCAGTAATAGAGTGATTTTGCTCAATTTGACTTTTTCAAGCCCAAATGAGTATCAAGCTAAATAATTGATATGTGCTCAAATCGAGTTTTCCCTTAATTAGGATAGTCAAATCCTCAATTAGCCCAATTTCTTATTAGTCAAGTTTTCCTAGACTAGGTCCCTCGTTATCAAGTAAAGACCAAGTCAGAAAGGCAAGAATTAATGTTTGCAACCATTAATTCTAAAATTAAAGCATAAACAAGGGTAAATAATCAACACCCAATCATAAACTAGCATTAAATTAAATACCTATAAGGTTTATACACTAGGGTTGGGTGGCAACCCTAGTAAATATCTAGCTACTCATAGTTGAAAATAAAGAAAGCAAAGAATAAATACAAGTTAAACCTATAATATAAAACTAAAATGATAAACTATGATGTTTTTATCCTAAAATGGAAAACTACAACGGCAACAGCTGCTGGGACTTCAAAATTTGACCAAAAATGTGATTCCGGTCTATTCATAGCGGCTCGAAATTCGCAAATAAAAATACCCCCCGGGAGGTTCTGCGGCCGCACAATTCCATGTGCGTTCCGCACATTGCTTGAGTTTGCAAGGAACTAGATTCTGTAACCGCACAATTTGTTCTGCGGCTACGATTTATCTTCTGCGGCTGCACAATTTATGTGCAGGCAAAACTTCAAGTCTTGGTCAGTTGCACTCTCTCTGAACTTCTTGAATTCTTGTCAATGCAGACCATGTTTTACGTCCGCAAAAATTGTGTGTGGTCCTCACGTCTACTTCAACTATTGATGGGCTTCTTCATCAGTTCTCCTGCCGCAGAAATACTTCTGCTGACCGCACCTCTTGTGTGCTGTGCCCCTTCTTGCCTTGTGAGTCAGAATACTCCTTTTTGAGTCGGGTTCTTCATAAGAGCCCAAGTTTCCAACATTACTGTAATTTTCACACTTTCATTAGTTTTGGGAACATAAATCAATACTTTTGAACTAAAACAAAAAAAGAAGTACTAATAGGGTCAAAATCCACACTTATCAACTCCCAAACTTAATTCTTTGCTTGTCCTCAAGCAAACAGATTAGTTCTCACCTCCTCAAAGTGAAAGGTTATTTCAGCGAGTCAATGATGAGCCATTCATACTCTGTTGGGACTAGCAATTGCCAACACTACTCATGTATTATCACAAGGTGACAAGTCAAAATATTCATGCACATAAAGTTCTAATGTGACATTTGAACTTCAAGAATTGACTTAACTCATCAAGGACCCTTGATCTATCATGTAGGTCATGGTGGGATCCAAACACTTCCTCTCTACCTTCCTTTTGCCAATCTCACTTCAAAAGTTAGCACTCAAACTTAAGATTCATGAAATGATCACTCTCTCACAAGAGAATGTCAAAAGTACGACTTCAAGTACCATAGGCTTGCCACTCATGTAGATCACCACTAATGTAAGCTCACTCAATTCGAAATCAAGTAGGACTTGTTTCCGATTATAATGAAGGCATTTGGATTAGGATAGGATACCATATGGGTAAGTGGTTACACATTTTCTTAAGCACTCCACATTTTCACTTCTCGACTCACAATTACCAATTCTTTGAGGCATTCTCCTTTTTTATTGGGGGTTAGAGAGACTTGACGTCACTCTTTCTTGTTCATTTCATTCTCTATCTCCCTTGATGCTCATGTTAGGGATCATTACCTCTTTTTGAATCCATCAACCCTTCCACTTTTTCTCTTTTTCTGCATTTTTTCTTTTTGTTCTCTTTCTTTTCTTGCCTTATATTTTCATAGAGATAATTTCTTTTCTCTCTTTGGTGCTTTATACCTCTTTCAAATTCCTCATCTCTCCCCCAACTTATGCTTTACGCCACTTATTTCATAAGAGTGTTAAGGAAAATCCGGGTGCCAAGAGAGGATCACGATAAAACGGGTAAAGACTTATAACATGGTTATCAAATGAGAAAGTCTAGAGGCTCAAAAGGGGTTTACTAGGGATAACGAAATTGGTTGGCAATAGAAGGCTCAAATGGGCGATGGAAAGCCTAAAATCATTTCTCAAACCAAGAAAAACTTAGGATTTCGCCTTAAAGCACATTCAGGTCAAGTTCTAGACCATTTACACGGATACTTGGACTAGAAACAAATCATCTCACCCCTCACCAAACTAGACCATAGAAAGAGGATAGAGTCGAGAGCCTAAAACAACCACAATCAAGTTAAAGAACAATATGGTCCAATAAACCACTCGATGATTTCCAAAGTCAACTCAAGAGTCTCAAAGTCACTAACTAGAACTATTTTTCTTCCAAAACCTTATCTCTAACCATAAGCACGTAGTTAAGTGTGTTGGTACCAAATGAAGCATGAATAACTCCTTTTCGAGAATGACTAGATTAGGCCTTTTATTCATTACTACTACTATTATTTCCTAAACACAAGACAAATTCATTCCCTTAAGAAGGATGTCACCATCCATCGTTGGGATGAGTCACCCGGCTCACACAAAAACTACCTTTGGAAAGAACCGTGACATCAACAAAACCAAAGTCCTATTATCTACGGAAGCATAAAAAGAAGCTACTAACATAATAAGAACTAAAGTGGATAAATAAAGAAGCCAATGAACAATAACTACTAAACATAGCTAAATACAAATAAGAAAATGAATAGAATAATAAAATTATTACAGTCCAAATGTATCCGAAATGTGTCAATGTATCAAATTAACTCCCCCCTCCCCGAATAAAAGTAAGCATTATCCTCAATGCTCAACAAAATAAAAGTGAAATAAGAGAGGGTGAAGAAAAACTCCCTAAGGATCCTTGGACATCTCAGTTTCCCCAGAAATATCATCTCCCGCCGGATCAGCCAACAATATTTCATCATCATTAAATATGGGCGTGGTTGGAGTGGTGAACATCGCGTGCACTGCCTCAACAGTGTCAGCAGCAAGATCTGGGTCCTCAGACTGGCCAGCTGGTGCAACCTGTGCGGATGATACCAGTGGATCTGGGATTGACTCGTGCAGGTCAAGTGGCATATCAAAAGGTAGACCCCCCATTGTCGCAAGTCTGGTCACCTCTCTCCAGAGCTTGTCCATTGATTTCTTGCTTGCCTGGGACTTCCTCATCTTCTTCACTTCTTTTCCCAAATCCTCAACAACCGACTCGTGCTGCACCAAGTTTTGCATGATCATATTTTAGTTGTCCAGAAGTTTCTTGAGCGTCTGATCAATGTCAGATGAGGCATGTGGTGCCTGTGTAGTGGGCTGCTCTGCAACAATACTAGTCAGACAATTTTGAAGTACCTGCCTGCCTCCAGTTGTTGAGACTCGCCAATGTCTGGGAGACTCGCAGAGCATATAATCGATCTATATGCATGGGCAATAGCCTCAGAGCTGGTGCAATGGCTTCCATGGGGGCTGTAGTAGGAGCTGAGGATGATGGCGGAGGCATAGTAGTGAAACTTAATGAGGGCTCAACATAGGTGTATGGAAGGTCATATTTCTCAGTAACTACCACTGTGGGCTCATCAGACTGTCCTGTAGTGGTAGACGGTTGGGTTGTTTTCTTTGGGTTGGTCTCATCCATCAGTGAAAACCAGACAAATGGCTTCTTCGGCTTAACCTTAGTGTCAAAAGATCTCAGCTCTACCTTTGCATCAGTGAGGTACTCTATGATAGTGTAAAGAAAAGGATATGACGAGCTAGCCTACTGTGCTATCAAAGAAATGTTGTCTGACATCACAACACCCACATTAATTGGGTACCCGGCCATGATGGAAGCCACAAGAACAACCCGAGGAATAGGTAGATGAGTCTCATTCTGGCATGGATCAAATCCGATGCAAACAAAGGTCCACCACCTCTTCTCCTTGAAGCTCAATATGTTCCATTGAATGGGAACCCCATTGTCAATCCATGGTGGTGCTATGATCTCAGCCAGCCAAGGTCAAACTTCTTCCTTCATTGCACATTTCTCCAAGTACTATTTTGGCTCCAAGTCCTGAAATCCCAAGAACGCGTTTAGCATATGCTGATCAAACCTCCCTTGAGGTTTCATACTTTGGTCACCTTCATCCCCTTCTTTATATGAGCAACATTGGTGTAGAACTCTAGGACGAGGTAATCCTTGGCATCCTCAACTCTCTCAGTGAACCACATCCAACCCTTTCTTGCTCTGAAATACGTCAAGATCGCCAGGTTGTAGTTCTCCAAATCCTTCAAAAGTTACTATCTCTCAAGAGTCAAAGACCTCACTGGCTGCCACATACAAAAATCAGTGAAGGCGACCAAGCTAACGAACCTATCCTCCCATACCTCCTTCTTTTTTGATCTCTCCACACCGTTGGTTGTACCATCTCCTTCTCTATCATCATCGGGGATATCCTGTACGTTCTATGCCTCTATATCTGGTGTAAATGTTGGCTCAGAGGTCTGGCTAGCACTCTCTGACCCCTCAAAGGTGCTGTGTGACAAAAGGACTCATCCCTAAGCTGGTATACCCCATGTGGCCTAGACTGGGTGGTTGTCTGCTCCTCCTGAACAAAGTCTGAGTTGATTTCTAACACTTCCCTAGACAAGACATAGGAACTAGACTCGTAGAGGTTGATAAGTGGGGATTTTGACTACTAATTAGCGCCTTTTAGCTTTTGTTTTAGTCTAAAAGTGTTTAATTATGTTCCCTTAAGCTAATGAAATGTGCTTAATTGCAGGAATATTGGAAGATGAACACCCGAGATGAAATCCAATTCAATAAGGAGTAATCTGAACTCAAGGAAAAAAAGGCACAAAAGCTTAATTATGCAGACCACAGAATATCATCTGCAGGCGCAGGTTATGAAGGAATTTCCATCAGAGACTGGTGCAAAGTGCGGTCTGCACATGAATTGTGTGGCCGCAGAAGCAAAGTTAAGAGAAGATGCATTCCTAGTCTCCCACAAGTGCAGACCGCACAACAATTGTGCGACAGCAGAAGAAGAACTATGCAGCTGCATATACAATTGTGCGGACTGCAGAAGAGCAAAGTGCGACCGCATTTACAATTCTGCGGACCGCAGAAAGAGTGCATTGAGGCCGCAATTCAGAATTATGCGGCCGCAGACTTTCAAATCCTGTCAAGCTGAAGAATAGTGCGGACCGTGCATGAAAATATGCGGCCGCAGAACCTCTGAAAGGGCATTTTTGTCCGAGATTTCCATGCCTGTATAAATAGACAAGTTTCACATTTTTAGGTTAACGTTTGACTTCAGCTGCTATAGTAGTTGTTTCCTTTTACTCTTTATAGTATTTTTTCATATTTTGAGCTGTTGGAACATATATTTTATCATTTTAATTAACAATATGAGCTTAATTATCACGTCTTCTTCTATTTCTTCAATTTCAAGCATGATTAGCTAGATTTTCACTACGGTTGTGACCCAACCCTAGTGTGTAAACTTAATGGGTGGTTAATTTATTGATTGTTTATGGTTGAGTATTTATTATTTAGCCTTGTTGTTGGTTTTATTTGTGTAATTAATGGTTGCAAATATTAGTTCATGCCTATTTGACTTGGTCTCTACTTGAGAAAGAGAGACTTAGTCTAGAAAAACTTGACTAACAAGAAAATGGGTCAATCAAGAGATTGATAAGCCCAATTAAAGGGTTGAAGCTATAGATAGTAACAACTCGACTTGAGATTATTTTTGTTCAATACTCATTTGGACTTGAGAAAGCCAAATCGGACAAAATCACTCTTTGACCGAGAAACATTTAGTGGGTAATTGAGTGTGATAACTATAATACACATTGACCAATAAAACAAGCTTTAAAGTTTATATCCTATTAGGCAAACACCTATGTGAAGGTCATAGCCCTAGGCCTTTTACAATATTTGAAAAACAACAAAAAATAATTTCCTAGTTTTATTTATTAAATTGCAATCGTAGTTTAAATTAGACTTTAAAACAAACCAATTTTGTGGAAGTGCAAATTTGGTTATATAAACTAATAAGCTACGATATATGCTACTAACTCCCACACATATAGCTCCCTACGGAATTAGACCCCGACCCTTGTTGAGTATTATTAACTATAAGCACGTAATTTTTGACCCGCACGATTTTTAAAAGATTATATTTACTATTCGTAGTATTTTTAATATTTATTTTAGTTTATAAATATTTTTATCTTCAATTTTAGTTTTAAAATATAAAATTGAAAATACCAAAAAATAGTTCCATGTCATAATAAAGTTGTTTTGATTAATTAGGATTGGTTTTACATTTATATGATGCTATTTTAGAAAAGAAATTAATATATTTTTTTAAAGCCAAATTGCAAGAATTGTAAAATTAAAGACCAATTTTATAACTCAATACCCTTTAACTTTGCAAGTCCAATCTTCTTATCCCATAACCCATTTCTTCCTCCCAAAAAAACCTAATTTGGATGACTCTTTTAAAAGAGATATCTCACCCTCATTTCCAGAGAGAGAAAAACGGGAGCCTCACTGGAAAACAGAGAAGTCAACGAATACAATCGAAAACCCCAAATTCCTTTATTTATTCTCTATTATTTCACTCTGTGCTGCGTCGAGATCACTCTCTGATTTTGAGAGAAAAGCCAGCCGCAACAGATCACAAAGAAAAAATGGCCCATATCCAAATCTAAAAAGAAGCGACCACCAATAGAAGAAGAAACGGCAAAATGAGAAAACTAAGCTAGAAAAAACAAACAAACACCTAGAAAAGCTATGTGATCTCCAACGTCCTTCACCTCTGTTCTGATTTCAAAATTCCTTTTGTTTGGTAAAGGAAGGTTGAGCAAAAAGAACAAAAATAATACTTCGAGCATTAGGCCTTGGGTGCTTAGATCTTAGCGGAAGAGAGGCGTCCAGGAGATTCCAGCCAAGGTTTCTAGTTGAGTTCGCCGACGAGGTTCATCGAGGTTGTCTCCGTCCAAGGTTTCCGATCTTAAAACATTTTCAGATTCAAGGAGCCAAGGTTATGTCTTATCTCTCTGCCGTATGAATCCCTTTTTTGCTTTACTTGATATTGTTTTGAGATTTTGCTGTGTAATTGACGACTTTTATTCCCATTTTGAGATTTTGTTGTTCACGATCTATTTGCTATGACGTTAGAATCTTGATCGGCGTGAGCGTTTTGGGATAATATCTGTTAATTGTTGACTCGGGGTTAATCAATTGAATATTTGGATTAAGCTTCATCATAAGACTAAAAATTTGGCATCTCTCGACCTAAGTAAATAACACCTTTTTAATTTTTTTTCTAGATTTAAATTTTATTCATATAATAGTCCTTAGATTCGGTAAATACATGGGATTGCAGTAGTGTTAAGTTTGGGATGAAATTATTATTAAAGAGCTCTCGTGTGAATTTGGACACCAGTTCATGAATTAAAAAGAAGGCAGAAGTTGACATCTTGACTTGATTGGTTCATAGGGGTTAAATACTAAAAATAAGCAAATTATGAACATATCGTAGCGTTCTTTAGGTGCGATTAATAATAAAATTATTGTGACTATGGGCACGGTTCCAGTGGCATGCTCACGATACGTAAATCCAAATTCGGGTGTGCATTTCATGTGACTCGACCATAACTTCTAATAATAATAAAATTAACATGTTATAAATCGCGGGTGCGTTTCACGTGGCGCGATTCGCAACATGTACAAAAATAAACGAGTGCGCAACATCGCGACTTCTTCAAATAATTTCTATATTAAAAGCGGTTAAAAGGTAAAAAGTGCACAATAATTTTAAAACATGTAATAAATCATATAATTAGGCCAATTATTAATAGTTGAGCGACCGTGCTAAAATTACGGAACTCGGGAGTGCCTCTCACAATCTCCCGCGTTAATAGAATTCCTTACCTGGTCTTCTGTGTTCCCATACCATAAATATTAGTCAATTTCCTTGATTTGAGAGTTAAAATAAGTCGGTGACTTTGGACACCATAAATTATTCCAAGTGGCGACTCTGAATAAATAAATAATCCCATATCGATTAATATAACTTAAATTGGAAAAACTCTCCATCTCCTGCGGGAAAAAGGAGGTGTGATAGCTCTGGCGACTCTGCTGGGGACAAGAACCTAGAATCTCTAGTTCAGGATTTACGAATTCGAGCTTAGAATAAATGTTATACTTGATTTTTTTTGTTATATGATTTTTTACGTGTTTGAGCCTAATGTGCTAAATGTCGCGTTTTAGTGCTTTGATATTGCTTGAACTGTATATAAAACTGTTACGAAACCCTTATTCTCTCTGAGTCTTATAAATCTTCTAGGAAGTGCACGCTGGCGTGACTTCGTTTATGTTAGTGCCATACCCTAATTTAGAATGAGGATTGGTTTGGTTACAAAGCCGGATGGCCTTTTGGTTACCGGTACGTTTCCCCCACCGGCTCGAGTTGTCCGCTCGGGTAAGCCAGGTCTAGAACAAGACACCCCAGGATTCAAACCTGGAATGACATAACCTCATGTCGGATTCTTAGTAGGTACGTTTTTTTTTTTGCATCACATGCATTTGACTTTAGGGACTCAACACAAGAATTGGGTCCGTTTAAGAAAGGTGTACCCAAAACTAAAAAGACTATCCTGATGCATCCTATGTGCTGCTTGTACATTGATTTGATCTGGTTTATATGTTGACCGGCATTTAGAATAGGAAAAGAAAACTGGGGAAAAAAACAAAAGAGGGAGAATAAGAAAGCGAAGTTCACCTGGTTCTCTGAAATTCCATGTGTTCAAAATCGAACTGTGCCTGATTTTACTCAAAAGGTGTTGAAAAATAGACTAAGAATTTGAAATATTCCCCGCTTCTAGATGAAATACGCGGATCTAATTCTCACCAGATGTGAGATACGTAGGCAAACCTTATCGGTTCCGGCCGCATTTTTTAAAAAATCCAAAAATATTTTCCTTTAATCCCTCTTAGGAGCCTTTTTTTTTATATAGAAAATCCAAAACAAATAAGTAATAAGAAAATTTTTAAACCAAAATTATTTTCTTTGTAGGAGTCTTTCCTTAGAAAAAGAAAACAAATCAAACCAAAATCCAAAAAAAATATTTTCTACCTTTTTTTAGAAGTCTTTTTCCCAAAAACTCAGGAAAAAAATCCATAATCCAATTTTTTTTTCCTTTAGAGTTCTTTCTTTCGGAAATTTAAAAAAACAAAATCAAAACCAAAAATCCAAAAATATTTTATTTCCTCTTTAAAAATCCTTTCTTTCAAAAATTTAAAAACAATGAAATGCAAAAAATATATATTCTTTTTTCTAAACGCTTTCATGGTCTGAGTGTTATAAAAAAGAAGTAAAAAGAAAGAGTTAGTTTATTTACTACTTTCCCAATTTTCCCGAACTACGCAAGATCTGATTCATGTTCTCACATGATACGTAGGTAACCCACATCAAGTTCGATCGAATGATTTGATTAAAAAAAAGAAAAAGAAAAAAAACAGAAACTAAAGAAAAAAAAGATAAAAGAGAAAAAAGGAAAAAAGAAAAAAAGAAAGAGAGTGTTTATTCTAACATGCTTATTGTTTATAAAAGTTGGTTAAGGGTGGTCGGTTTGTTGGTTTCCAATGGCGAGTCTCGCGAACAATCTGGGAGCCCTCAGAAATAAATATCTTCCCCCAAATAGAATAAGCACCGCTATTCCAACCAAGGTTATGAAAAGGCAAGTAGACAAATTGGTGGTGAAAAATCAAAAGGGGAGGCAAATGTTGGTTGACTTTACCAGGTTTGAGCAATAGGAAATGCCCTGCTCGGGATGATTTGATGATAGGGAGACATGAGAATTTTTTCCCAAGTGTTTTGGGAAATTAGTTGCTACGAAATCTCCCATGCCGTCAGTCCTGAAATCCGATAGTCCATATTGGGAACGTTTTGATGAAAAGGTCAAAATTTGAGTGTTGAATCAAAAGCAATAAAAAAGACTGAATGGCGTATCAGTGCTGATGTGCAAGTTTGTGGCTAATATGTCGCTTAGCAACTAGAAAGTCACTCCTCTTTTAGACATGGAGGAGTCATGGTAGCTTATTTTGTCGTCTTTTCTTCTTCTTTTTGTGTTATCGGACCCTGCTATTTTTTATTCAATAAAAAAAGCAAGTCATTCTGTGTCCATTTTGTGCATAGTTATTCATGCTAGTTCTAGTGATATGGCATGTTGCAAATTTTTTGGCTAGATCTCAGAAAACTGATTTAGTCTTGAATTGGATAAGTGAGGAATAGGAATTTTTGAAGATGAATAGAGATATGAAGCATTTGGAAAATAAACATCACCCAAGTTTACATGGAACCAAAGCAGTCATGCTCAGGGAAGTTAAGGATCTCTACCTTTTGAATCGTTGAGAAGATCGGACGCGTTGAAGTCTGTTTAACACTAAGAGATTGATTTTTTTTCAAAAGAAGGTGCATTCCTGACAACTTGAAATAGATTAGTTTAGTGGCAAAATACATCTTCTACATCAAGACAAAATCCAAGAAAAAGTCACCCAAATTGATAAGGGTCATTCACTGCGAGGAAAGTATTGCTCACACAACTTTACACTAGCAAAGACCCAGAAAGAAACATATCCAACAATGTCGTATGTGTGAAGGCTAACATGAATAGCATTATCAAGGCTAGGAGGCCTTTTTTCTTCTATCCAAACACTTTATACCCTTTGTTACTCCTTTTGAGCCTGTGTTATTTTCTTTGAACACCCTCTTTTTGAATCACGTTTAGAGTCAAAAGTCCGACAAAGAAATGAAACATAAAAAATAAAAAGAGAAGTCCACACCCCACGAGTACAAACTGGGGCAAATCTTAGAAAGTTCAAGTAAAAAAAGAAAGAAGGAAGAGTCAAAGGCCCATGCCCCAGAAAATAAAAGCTGGGGCAACTTATTTTTAAAACAAAAAGAAAAAGAAAAAAAAAGGAAGAAAAAAGAAACTGTCACGACCCATTCTTTTCCCCCTCCGAAAGACGTCATGACGGCACCTAGTCGCTACGACTAGGTAAGCCTATTAACATTGAAATAACCGAAAGTAAAGAATAATAAAAAACCAACTAAGCTTCAAAATTACTATATAAAGGTAAAAATGCCGCTCAACATATACAAGTAAAACCAATTTGCCAATTTTACACATCACTTCCCAAAACCCGGAACCATGAGTCACAAGCTCTACGAAATCTATCTACAGTCTGCTATACAAGAGTCTAAGAAGTACATGAGGGAAAACAAATAAAGATAAAGGGGGACTCCGAGGATCTGCGGAAGCGTGCAGATGTACCTTGAAGTCTCCGGTGGCTGCTGCTGCTGGCAAATACTGAGGTGGACGAAAGGTACGTGGACCTGCAAACGAAAACATGTGCAGGAAGGGCGTAAGTACACCACAATGGTACCTAGTAAGTGCCAAGCCTAACCTCGATTGAGTAGTGACGAGGTCAGGTCAGGTCCCTACCGGTATAAATGTAATGAACTAAAGCAGTAAGAGATATATATACTACAGTAAAATAATTACGAAAATCTACAGTAATAGAAGTCAAAGAAAGCCCTCAGCTCAGAACAAGGGAATCTCCCGGGATACCTTCCCCTAGTCCCAAACTAAATATGCAGTACAGGGGGAACTCCCGCAATACGTTCGTAGTCCCAAGTAAATATGCAGTGCTGGGGGATCTCCCAGAATACGTTCGTAGTCCCAAAGTAAATATGTAGTACAGGGGAATCTCCTAGAATACGTCCGTAGTCCCAAAGTAAATATGCAGCTCAACCAATGACACAAACAGTTATATCAACAGTCTAGGCTAAGTGCAACCATGGAAAAACAGGAGTTTCACTAAACATGCTGCACAGAATTCAAGTAGACAGTAAAAAATATGTAGGCATGCTTTTCTAATCTAAACAAGGTAATTACATATACTAGTGTAGTTCAACAAGGAAAAACAGTTTATGATTTAGTGAAAAACGAAGTTTTACAACAATAGCCCGCGTACGTACTCGTCGCCTCACGTACACGACACTCATATATCAAACAGTACCAAAATCCTAAGGGGAAGTTCCCCACACAAGGTTAGGCAAGCCACTTACCTCGAACCACACTCAATTCAATCTGAAACCATGCTCTTGACATGAGTATCCAACTCCGAATGGCCCAAATCTAATCAAATCAATTACGAAACGTAAATATAGCTACGAGTAACTATTTTAGCTAATGAATTCGAAGCTAAGGCAAGAAAAATAGAAAAACGCCACAAAAGCCTCTCCGATCCCACGACTCGGAATCGGGTAAGATTTACCAATTAAGATCACCCATTCACTCACGATATCACTCGTACAAAAATCATCTAAATCCGACGTCTAAATCCCACTCAAAACTCAAAAATTTGATTGGGGAACTTTTCCCCCATTTTCCCAACTTTTCAATCCAAATCCGAAATTAAATGGAAAAAACGACTATAGATTAATGAAATACAACCAAAAAAAAGTTAGGAATTGTTACCCCAAAGTTTTCTCCGAAAATCCCTCAAGAAATCGCCTTTTCCGGAGCTCAAAAATCAAATTTGTGTGAAAAGAGCAATGACCTCGATTCTACCCCTTTTCTTCCCACCGATCATCGCACTTGCGGGATATGGGTCGCACCTGCGTAAAATCCTCTGCATGTGCATTAATCACCAAAAAGGGGCTGGGTCCGCATCTGCGGCAGGTGGGCTGCACCTGCGCGTGCGCGCCTGGGATTCCTTTTCGCATCTGCGGGCATCACAGATGCGGCACATTCCTCGCACTTGCGACCCCTAGTCAAGTCTCCAATTTCCTAATTTGTGCCTTGTTCTCCGCACGTTCGTGTCGGCACCTGCGGTCCCCGATCCGCAGGTGCGAAACACCAGGCATCAAATTTGCTTCACTAATCTCCTAAGTCCAAATTTCATCTGTTAAGCATCCGAAACACACCCAAGGCCCTCGGTACCTCAACCAAAAATACCAACCAATCCTAAAACACCATACGAACTTAGTCGAACCTTCAAACCACATTAAACAACACCAAAAAACACGAATTATGAACGGATTCAAGCCTAAGGAACTTACAATTTTTTCAAGTTCTACAAACGACGTCGAAATATATCCAACCTTGTCCGAATGACTTCAAATTTTATACACAAGTCAAAAATGACACTATGGACCTACTCCCACTTCCGGAATTCCATTCCGGGATCGATATCAAAATTTCCATTGCCGACCAAAATCGCCAAAAATCCAACTTTCGCCAATTTAAGCCTAAATCTACTACGGACCTCCAAATAACATTCCGGGAGCGCTCTTAAGTCCAATATCAATTAAGTAGCTAACAGAATCATCAAAATTGAAATTCGAGGTCGATACACACAAGTTGACATCCGGTCGACTTTTCCAACTTAAACTTCCCAATAAGAGACTAAGTGTCTCAATTCGTTTCAAAAACTCAACGCAAACCCTCCCGACAACCAAAATAACAGAATAAGATATGGGGGAAGCAGTAAATAGGTGTAACGACTTGACCGGTCCTTTTGAGAATTTGCACTTTGTGATAGTTTGGGGGCACAAGTAGCTCCATATGATGTATTAGGACTTGAGTGAAAAATTTGAGTTCATTCCGAGTTGATTTGATATGTTTCGGCGCCGTTACTTCAAGCATAAATGATATCATATTGAACAAATGAGCTCCAATTTCTTTTTTGACTGAAGCGTTAGATCTGTATCGTAATTACGGACCCATAGCAAAAAGAATCATCGAATGTGGACATCGTATGAGGGTTTTATGGATTAGATTGCAAGATGTTTCAGATTAATTACGGAATTGTCACTGACGGTGTATTTAAAAATCTGCACTATTTGCAAATATTGAAACCAATATATCTCCTTCATTATAAGGTCAAATTGAGTGATTCAATGCCTAACTTGACTAGAAATTTCACAAGGAATCCATTGGAGCTATAAAAAGCGAGTTTCGAGACCGTTTGGCATGAGAAACGAGGCAGAATAGCTGATAGAAAAATATATAAAACAAAGATTTGTTCATCCAGTCATATTTTGAGTTGGGGAGCTCGGATTTGGGCGATTTTTATCATATGGATTGGGGTTAGTGTTCTCTTGTAATGACCCGTCCGGTCATTTCGTGAGATTATCCCCGTTTTCCCTATTTCTACTTTATCATGTGTTTCTTATCCTAATTATGTTGTATTGGATCATGTCACGATCCAAAACCGGTTCAGGTCGTGATGGCACCTAACGGCGAGGTTAGGCAAGCCAACGTACAACTATAACAATAAAAGTGCGGAATACAATAACAATATGGGGTAAGGCCATAGAAACAAGCTGAACCACAGCTAGGCCCAAT
>ML473800.1:38995-76455 GCA_005239535.1 Nicotiana rustica | reverse complement strand
GTCCCTTTATAGGTATTTGGGAATGGGGTATCTTTTAGAATATTCCTAATTTCAAAAGCTGTAAATAGTACATAATAGTACATAGGGCAGCTGTCAACCTTATCCTTTTGGACAGCTGCCCCTATTCTAGAATATTTTTACCTATTAAAGACCTTTCTACCCTTATAAATCTGAATCCTTAATATATATTACCTAATATACCCCTTGAAGTCCCTATATTTACCATTAGGTAACCAGGGTTACTTACTTGGGTTTAGTTTAGTTAATTAACTCTAGTTAGCTTACTATTGTTAACTACTAGTTATGTTTAACTATACTTAAATTAACTAATTAAAGGTTAATTGATTAAATGCTTAGAGTTAGTTTCATACTAATTACCTATGTTTAAGTTAATTAATTAAAGTATGTTAGTCCATTTAATTCCTTAACTTACTAACTGATTTATTTAAGTTAATTCAATTTGATTACCTAAAATCAGAGACTTAACCAATTATTAAGTCTAGGTTTAAATTAATTAACTAATCAGTTTAATTAGGCTTAATTAAGGTTAGTCAACTCAGTTTTCTTAACTTAAGTTAAATGATTTGTTCAGTTAATGAAACCTAAATTAATTATCTTAAACAGATTTTTAAGATTTAGTTAATTGTTTAAGAGACTATCAACCTAAGTTAAACTAGTTAAACAAGTGTATTTTAGGAGGTTATCACTAATTAGGGCAGCCTTGAGTTTAGGATTGAACTAAGTTAATTCATGGCCCTGCACTGGTTCAGATTAACTAGTATTAATCCTAAAAGGGCTAATAGCTCTTATGCATGACATAATTGGGAAGGAAACCTAAATTGATATTCACTTAACACTAAACAAAATCAACAATCAAAGCAAAGAAAGGCGGAGATCAAGTTTCAGTTCAATCAGCACAAAACAATTCCAAATTATTATCTAGATAGGTAAACTCGGTCACAGTTCTAATCATGATAACATGATAACATTGTTCTAATTATTATCTAGTTTCAGTTCAATCATCTAATTCAAATCGCAATACAGGATAACATTGTTCTAATCAAGATTAAACAAATTATTATTTTAGATTCTTCTTAGTCAATCTAGAGCAGGATAGTAACAGTCAAACCATGAGCGAGGATAGACGAAGAAAACAGAAAGAGAGAAAGAAAAAGAAAGAAAAGAAATTACTGAAACAACCTAAAAGAAATGATTGACATGAGATTTGGTCTTAAAATAAAATCCAGAATCTTTTACCACAAGAAATCCTAAACTGATTCATCAAGATTCAAATAATGAAATCATAATCAAACTATCGTTCGGATTCAATACACGTGACATGAATATTCACACTTGATCGATTCAATACAACAAATATGGAAAATAGTGAAAGAAAACAAACAAATATGGATTTAGAATGATGACATATTCATGATGATTTTTTAAAGAAGAGAAATCAGAAACGGGGAAGTACCAGTTGAAAGAAACTTGGCCCGAGAATTTGAGGGTCGCCGGACCTCGGCCGGATTCCGGCAGGGTTTGAAAAATGACTCAAATCCACATGAATCAATAGCCCTCAACGAGGGCTATCGATCCATGTAAGTAGAAGCCATTGAAGGTCTTCAACTCGGCCGGTAGGGGAAGCTAGGGTTTCGGTGTCCCTAGATCTAAAATTGGAGAAGTCTGAGCGGGTATTCAACGAAATTAATGGTATGGTGTGATTGGGGATGGTGAGAGGATTGCCTGGGTAAATTTTGGGCTGGATTGGTTGAGTTTCGCCGCCGGAGGCGATTTCTGGCCGGCGGAGTTAGGGCGGGGGAACGGTTGAGCTAGGGCGGGGGATGGCGGTTCCGGTGAGGTGAAGAGAGATGAGGGAGAGACGGATGGGGAAGGGGGGGTGTAGTACTTGGCTTAATGGGGTATGAGGTTGTTGAAACACTAATATAGGAGGGGTTTAGTGGGGTTCCCAGCCGTTCGATTGATTTTGATCAACGACTGGGACGGCTTCAAGGCAAAATGGCGCCGTTTGGATTACAGGGGGGGCTGGCCGGGCTATGGGGTCTATTGGGCTGGGTAGTTTGGGTATTGGGGAGAAAGATTTGGGCCTGGCAATGGCCCAATCCAATTTCTCACTACTTAGGCCTAAACTAGACTTACTATCTAATTAAAAAATCAAATCTAATCAAACTTAAGAAAGAAAGAAAAATGTAATAATTAACTTGATCTCATTTTGTTTAATTATGTATTTAATTAAGAAAAAAATAGTTAATTTAATACTCCTACTTAAATCTACAATTTGTTGGGATAAAATGATTAATTGAAGTAATTAATTATCGAAACTACATTACATCAACTAATCTTCATTCGTTTGTTATTTAATTGGTTACAATTAATAAATTCGCAATCTCTTGATGAGGTTTTAGAAGTTTTATAATCAACGCAGATGCAAACAATTCACAATTAATCGCTAAAATTCAACCAAAATTCATGAAATCAAATAATTTATCGAGATTTTTTATAGGAGGATATGGCGAGCAAAAATCACGCGCTCACAATAATCGATAAGTAATTATTGATAAGGGTCAAAATCGAATCGATAAATCGAATGCACACCCCTACCTTGACCCATACGAATTGTGTAAAACTTCAGATTCAGATAAAGTCTATTTTCCACCGCCCTCTTCATATATTGGGTTTTCAATTTTTCCCACATGCTTTGGATATGGTTTATACGGAAACTTCACATAAAACCTCATTTGAGAGATTTAAGATGATACTTGATTTTGCTTTTTTGTCTATGACGGCAAACTCCCCGTTCGTCATTTTATCCGGCTTCTTCTCCTTTCCTTGCAACGCCAAGTCTAAGCCATACTGAATTAGGATAACTTCCATCTTTAGCTGTCACATGCCGAAGTTTGCACTTCGATCAAATTTTTCAACATAAGTCTTTGTTAAATTCATATTGGCTACTGAAATAAACCCGATTAGATCCGGCTATGATACCTATTTGTTATGATCGGGAACCCGAGTAGTGCAAAATTTAGCCAAACAACGTTCTAATGACAATAACAAAGACAATACAAGTTGATAATAATGGCAATTAAAGTAGTTACAAAAGACACCAATTTAACGTGGTTTAGTCAGTGTGACCTACGTCCACAATTGGATATGAGCAATTTCACTATACCAACAAGAGTACAAAAGAGAGTACAAAATTAGAGTAAATACTCTAATTAATCCCAAATACCCTAAGAGAATAAACTGAAAAGATCACTCCAAAGAAAGGGTTCACACAAGTGTTTTCGAACATTCAACTCTCATACAAAATACTTTTAATAAAAGAGGACGGGAAGAAACAAGAAATGAAGACTCAAGACTTGTTGGTGTGTCTAAAATGAAATAATGACCTTTCCTTTTATAGGCAAAAAATGCCCCGGCCTCCCAGCTGTAAAAGAAAAGATACATCTTGTGCAAATGATATCTATCACACAATGTAATATTTTTGGATCCCAAAGAATATTTTCAACAAAGTCTATTTTGCAAATAAGCTTATGCTTATATGAAATGGACTTCACTAGCTAAAATATTGGTCATATTACACTATTGATAAGAACACAACGCGTGATGTGCACACCATTCTGCCAAAAATAAATTTTTGTATTTAAGTGAGGATGGTTAAAAAGGAGAGACCATATTGAGTTGGGAAAATATATCTCAATTATAAAAATAATAAGAGATCATTTCAGATACTTACCTTAAGGTTTTTCTTTGTAACACTCACTTTTCTTGTATTTCACAATATGACACTTATCTCCCTTATTTTAGTTTCTATATAATGATTCTTTAGGTTTATAGAATTAATGTAAAAAAATTTATTTGGACTACCACTAAACCAAACACTTCACACCATGTAAAATAGAAATATAGTCAAACTAATATTTGTGTATAACCTTTTTATAGTATAAGGAGGTCAAGTGTACACTCTTACAATATTAGGCGTGTATCTGCAACGAAGCGGTATTACAGGGTTATTTAGTGCTTTTCTTAAATTCCTCTCCTTCAAATTAACCCTTCACGATTTCTCACTTATAAAATCAGTGTGTAGAAGAGCTCTGCAATTGCACTTTCCGAAGTTCCAATGGATCCTCTCAATTCCTACGCATCGTCGGCGGCGATGGCGCAGCAAACTTGGGAGTTAGAGAACAACATCGTGACAATGGACGCGCCGTCGGGTTCGACACCGGAAAATTCGGCGTCAGACGCCATATTCCACTACGACGAGGCGGCACAGACGAAGTTCCAGCGGGAGAAGCCGTGGACGAGTGACCCTCACTTCTTTAAGCGCGTGAAGATCTCTGCTCTCGCGCTTCTCAAGATGGTCGTCCACGCGCGTTCCGGAGGTACGATTGAGGTGATGGGACTCATGCAGGGTAAGACTGATGGCGATGCGATTATTGTTATGGACGCTTTTGCCCTTCCCGTTGAAGGCACTGAAACTAGGGTTAATGCTCAAGCTGATGCCTATGAATATATGGTCGAGTATTCACAGACCAACAAGCAGGTTAGTGCCTTTTAAATTTTTAATAATATGTAGTAATTTGGTTCAGAAGCCTATTGGCCATATCATGATATTATTTTTGTTTGTCTCCTATATATGCATAGTTAAATCCGGGGGCTTCTGTGGACATTGGTGTAAAATACTCTTTTTTTCTATTGATGTTTTATTAATGAGGTGAGAAAATTTCTGAATATGTGGTATATAATAGTAGGGAACCGATGAAAGGAGCCTCATGGGTGCACCAAAGATTAACTGAAACAAAATGTCCTTATTTCATGCCCCTAAAATACTGTGAAGGATAAATTAAGGCTTTTCCTTTAGGGTTGTGGCATTTTGACAGAATCTTATTAATGGAAGTTGTTCCGTGTGAAATTAAGTGGAAATATTTTTAGTGGAGAAGAAAATCATGTTACATTGTTTAAAAATTAGGGTTTAATTCCTCGGTATGCTATTATTTCTATCTGTTTATCAACCTACATAATATTTGTATTTTTCTCTTAAGAAATAACAAGAGATATGATCATTGTGATCTCTGTGTGATGGATCTTATTACGTAAGAGTGGACTCCATGGTTATAAAAGAAAAAGGTGTACTCCACTATTTGATTCTAGATCAGGATGCTCTACAAACGGATTGTTGTTTGGTATTTGAAGTTAGTAGAGTTTAATCTCGCCAATTACATGTTAGCATGCTCATGCCGTTGCTTCGGAATTGCATCTTAGGGCACCCTTAGTGATTCTGTGGTCATAGCCTGCTATTAGTCGGTAGTACATTGCTTAGGTTTCCATCACCTTGTTAGTACACATGTCGTTAAGCCAAAATTTGTCATTTTGAGAATAGAGTGGCCTCTCTTGATTAGTTCTTAAGTCTTTGATCTGGTATCTATGGCAACTGTTGTTTACCAATCTTGGGGACATACCACAGATTCTTGCTCAAGTGCCATGGTTGCCTTTCACATGCATTTTTTGGAGAGTCATCAGCAAAAAGTCAATTATTACGGATGATCTATTGCTTCATATGTGTTTCTATTAACATTTATTTGGAGCTTCTACTTTTATTTATAAATACCTCTGTCTGTTTCAGGAGTTAATAACCTTGCAGTTTATTAAAGTTTCTGGTAAAAAATCTTCCATTGGTCACGGAATTCAATCTTGTTGCACCTAGAAATCTTTTGAGTTGCTTAAATTTAGGCTGTGTGCATTTGTATATAGGATTTATACATTGTGTCTCAATGGATTTTCTTAATTGGAAGGTGCTTGTGGATGTAGTTTGTTCAGACCATTCTCTTACTCAGTTTTTGGTATAGGCTGGTCGGCTTGAAAATGTGGTTGGGTGGTACCATTCTCATCCTGGTTATGGATGCTGGCTCTCTGGCATTG
Source organism: Nicotiana rustica (assembly GCA_005239535.1). Taxonomy (NCBI): domain Eukaryota; kingdom Viridiplantae; phylum Streptophyta; class Magnoliopsida; order Solanales; family Solanaceae; genus Nicotiana; species Nicotiana rustica. The sequence goes on along the minus strand of ML473800.1, from coordinate 70,518 downwards.
ATGTTACCACACAAATGCTTAACCAGCAATATCAGGAGCCCTTTCTTGCAGTTGTTATTGATCCAACAAGAACTGTTTCTGCTGGAAAAGTTGAGATTGGTGCCTTTCGAACATATCCAGAAGGATACAAGCCTCCAGATGATCCCATCTCAGAGTACCAGACCATTCCGCTGAACAAAATCGAAGACTTTGGAGTACATTGCAAGCAGGTTGCCTCTTTGGCATGGGCACATGCACTCACACATATATGTTTAAACTTTTGACTGTTAGCTCACCAACTTTTCTCTTAATTTGCAGTATTATTCATTGGATATTACGTATTTCAAGTCCTCTCTTGATTGCCATCTCTTGGACCTACTATGGAACAAGTATTGGGTGAACACACTTTCGTCTTCTCCTTTGCTTGGAAATGGAGACTATGTTGCTGGACAGATATCTGATCTTGGTAATACTATTGTTGCTTAACATACCCACTTTCTATTATTATCAGAATGAATTGATGGCTGGATATAAGTTTCCACTTTTGAAACACCTCGAAATTAGTTGACCCCATTAAATCATACAGCTGAAAAGCTGGAGCAAGCTGAAAATCAACTGTCCCATTCACGTTTTGGCCCCTTAATGGCTCCCCCTCAAAGGAAGAAAGAGGTATTTCTTTTTTGTGTTCTCTTGAGTCTTGACAATTCATACCTTAAATTACATGTCTATTTCTTACTTTGTTTGAGAATATTGGTTTGACAGTTCTTTACTCTTTTGGATTTGAATCTCTTTGGCATGTGATTCCTATTCGAAGATATCAAACCCCAAGTAGTATTTTGTGCTTACAGAGCAGCTATTTCTATAACCGTGTGGTGTATTAGGCCCTCTTGACCATATTTTGCTGGGCTATGAAACTGCTTATAACTAAAATGTGCCAGGATATGCTAAGGGAACTTAATACAAACCTGCCTCCAATAGTACATATTCATTTGATTTGATTGTTATATTCATTTTCTTTTCTTTTTGTGCTTGATGGCGAGTTTGCTATTACTTAGAAACTGGAGCACCTAACGTGTGCTTATAAAGAGAAACTTGGACAAAGTAACCAAAGAACAGAAGAAAAAGGAAGGGTACGTTGTGTATTCAAATGTGGAACTATGATTAGCTGCCAGTTGATTATGGTTTAGGTTTATGCAAGTCTCAGCCATTTGTACGTGGAACTCTTGGGAAAAGGTGAAAAGGCCAAGAGTTGATGAACAAAGAGTTCTCTTACCACTTTAGCAGAAGATATAAAAAAAGTTAAGTTTAGTGCTGGAAAAGTTTCCTACTCGTGTGATTAATATGCTTCAAATATCATCTCGAGGAGAAAACTAGTTCATTATGATAACTAGTGTTAGAACCCGCGCGATGCGCGAATAATTTGACAGAATACTAATCTTATAAAATTGTAATTTAATATATCATATTATTTTAATAAATATTAGTTGTTATTTTAGTATTTAATATAGTGTAATGAAATATAATAAAATTTATACAAAATCAAAGGATACACATTATATAGTAATCAAATAAATAGTTTGTTCCTTATTTATTCTTTATTATTATATTACTATTATTATTATTAAATTAGCAAGTACTTAGTATTATACATTTAGTAATATGATTTTTTATTAACTTGTCAATTGGTTTATATGTACTACTTCTCTCCATCATGGATGCTTTCTTTTGCATCATTCTTATTAAAGTACCTTGCGGCGCTTTCTCTTGAGTATGTCACCATCAAAGGGTAGATGGACCCTTAGCAAGTGCATAGTGGGGTTTGAGGTAATGGGCAAGCCAACCGTAAACATAATGGATGGGAAAACAAATTTTGATATGATCAAGTTGGGAAGAACACAAAATCTTATTCAAACCATGATAGACGCTCGCCAAAATTGGGACCACAAGGCCAACCTTCCGTTCGCGTGCCATTTAAAAAGTCTCGGGACAAATGGAGTTTTTTGCCTTATAGAGAAACACAAAAGCTCATAGCCAACATGATATTTTCATCTTTCTTGTTAGACCTCACCCTAAGCTTGGAAAATCCACTTTAGGTGCATGTGTCGACTTTTAGGTTTGCAGACTTCTTTTCTTTGCGCAATGGGGTTAGTAATATATTAAAGCTTTCATACACCAAAAATTTATCCACTTGCTCAAGGAGACCTTTTGGTTAACGCCTGTACCTTCCTTAAAATGATGGAAAACAGTAAATAAGTACTCGCAAGGTCGAGGAACAAAACTTATATGTTTTTTGTCTAAACATGTGAGTTCCCTATCTTAGGTACCACTTCCCTGTACGGAGAACCGGCAATGGGCAAACCTCCAAGAATATGTAAGTCCCAAAGAGAGATAGATAGCTCTCTGGCTGATGTAAGAAGTGTGTTCGTTTTGGGCACCAATCCTCACAAAATGCTTGCAAAATGTTCGAGTTACAATCATAAGTGAAAAACAAGGCATAGACAACATCATAAATCTTTGTTGTACTCAAGGTTTGTTGGCTTCTACCAAGTATATCTTCAGCCCATTCCCAATATGTTGGAATGCGATGATACTCTACCTCGTTTGTTAACGTATTTCCCGGATGTTTTTCTCCTTGAATTATGTGACGCCCTAACTTCGGAAGGGTGCTAGCAATGCTTATGTGGCGATTAATTGGCGCTTTGAGAGACCACATCTTGGATAGTGGATTAGAAGTAGATTTGTGCTTGAAAGTTCAGTTTTCTACATGAAGCAGGTTCCTCAAGGAAAGCCATGAGCCTGCATACCGGCCAACTTGTGGGGTGCGAATCAAAAGTTTGGTTTGTTCTATGCCATCTTCAGTCTCAATTATGAGATATTTAAGTTTGGAGGAAGGTGAGGTATAGTCTCTGAAATTTGCCAATCTCTTCAGGCTGCAAAGAACAAATGAAGTCATCTGCGTCCAAATCAAGAGTATTGAAACAAGTACAAAGATCTTGGAAGATGAAATGGCTTCCGGTTTTTGGGCGGGGATGAAATGGCTTAGGGTGTGAAGGGTCACACCCTAAGGTTATCCCTCTGTTTTTCTAGGGGGGATGAGTATCCATCCATTCACACCCAAAGATTACGTTGCACGCGGGGATGAGTCTTCACACCCTAAGGTTATCCCTCCGTTTTTTGGGCGGGGATGATTAGCCATCCCTTCACACCTTAAGATTATGTTGCGGGCGGGGATGACTATCCATCCCTTCACACCTTAAGTTATTCCTCCGGTTTTCAGGCGGGGATGAGTATCCATCCCTTCACACACTAGGATCGCCTTCTTCGTGCATGAATCATAGTTCTAAACAAGAATTTATCCTCGTTTGCTTGGCCAGCAAACTAATAAGAAGAATAAAAATGAGAAAATGCATATAAGATAATACTTTTACTTGTCAAAGATTCACTTGAAAAGGCATGCAAATACTGTGAATTGATGCTCATGAATACTAGCACAAGAGTTTATATAGATTCCAGAGAGGAGGCAATAATTATTCATGTTCGATGTGGGATCATCTGTAGCCGTGGTGACTTAACTCTTATGTGTCCAAGTTAAAATTGGTAAAGCAAGTCAATTCCTGGTTGGACTCTAAAACATTGATTTTGCAGCCCGAAGAGATGACAAATTTCATAGATTATGCCTCACCTTCCTCCAAACTTAGATATCTCATAATTGAGACGGAAGATGGCATAAAACAAACCAAACTTTTGATTCACACCCCACAAGTTGACCGGTATACAAACTCATGGCCTTCTTGAGGAACCCACTTCATGTAGAAAACTGGACTTTCAAGCACAAGTCTACTTCTAATCCACTATCCAAGATGTGGTCTCTCCAATTGCCAATCCATCGCCACGTAAACATTGCTAGCACCCTTCCAACTTAGGGCGTTGCATAATTCAAGGAGAGTTGAGTTACATTGGGAAATACGGTAACAATCAAGGTAGAGTATCTTCACATTCCAAGATATTGGAAATGGTTTGAAGATCTACTTGGTAGAAGCCAGCAAACCTTGAGTACAACAATGATTTATGATTCTATCTATGCCTTGCTTTTCACTTATGATTGAAACTCGAACATTTTGCAAGCATTTGTGAGGCTTGGTGCCCCAAGACGAACACACTTCTTACATCAGCTGGAGAGTTATCTATCTCTATATGGGACTTACATATTCTTGTAGGTTTGCCCATTGTGGGTTCTCCGTACAAGGAAGTGGTACCTGAGACAAGCGAACTCACATGTTTAGACGAAAAACAAATGAGATTTGTTCCTCGATCTTGCGAGTACTTATTTGCTGTTTTCCATCATCTTAAGGAAGGTACGTGCATTAACCAAAAGGTCTCCTTGTGCTGGTGGACAAATTTTTGGTGTAAGAAAGCTTTAATATATAAGCCTGCCTCATTGCGGAAGGAAAAAAAATCCGCGCTCCGAAAGGCGACACATAATCGTAACAGAGTTATTCCCGAGACAACTAGGTGGTCAAGTGGTGAAGAAGCTGTATTTTCCAAGCTTAGGGTGAGATCAAACATGAAAGATGAAACATATCTAGTAGCGTGCTTTTGTATTTTCCTATAAGTCAGAAAACTTCATTCGTCTTGAGACTTTTAAGATGGCAAAGCGGACGGAAGATTCGCCTTGCGGTCCCTGTTTTGGCGACTGTATCATGATTTGAATAAGATTTCGTGTTCTTCCCAACTTGATCAAGTCAAATTTGTTTTCCATCCATTATGTTTACGGTTGGCTTGCCCATTATCTCAAAATCCATTATGTACTTGCGGGTCCTTTGATGGTGGCATACTTAGAAGAGGGCGCCGCGAGGTGCTTTCATAAGAATGATTCAAGAAAATGCATCCACATCCGTAATAGCTATGAATAGAAACTGGAGCACCTAACGTGTGCTTGTAAAGAGAAACTTGGAGAAAGTAACCAAAGAAAAAGGAAGGGTGGGTATGTTGTGTATTCAAGTGTGGAACTATGATTAGCTGTCAGTTGAAAATGGTTTAGGTTCATGCAAGTCTCAGCAATTTGTATGTGGAACTCTTAGGAAAAGGTGAAAAGGCCAAGAGTTGATGAACAAAGAGTTCTCTTGCTACTTTAGCATAATATAAAAAAAAAGTATAGTGGACAAGTTTCCTACTCGTGTGATTAAAGTGTTTCAAAATCACCCCGAAGGGAAAACTAGTCCATTTTATGATAATATACCAAACTGATCCTATATTTACCTTTGAGTGATCTGATCCTCTATATGTAGAGTGTGGTTAATATAGTAGACCTGCGAAATAGAAGGTATTTTTTTACGGTCCTGGTTTTAGTGTGTGAAAACAATCACTTGCCAAATATCTGACCCGTGAAGCAGAAGTAGGTGTAAAAACGGACCTGACGTCTTTATTGAATATCTCTGAATAATACCAACGTGTCTATATCATTGTTACATCAGGGGTTTGAGGTTTTGTTTGAGGAAGCTTTGTGATTACTAATTTGGTATTCAGTCTTATGCCTTGGGAAGTGGTTCTCAATCAGTGTATCACACTACTTCCCTTCATATATGCATTATTTGTACCGTGGAAAGTAGATCCTGAAAGCATAAAACCAACCATTTTTCCCACTTTCAAAATTATATTTTGGTGGTTGGTGATGTGTCATATTGTTTCACTTCATGTATCTTACGATTTGCTTTTGCACCATTGAGCTTGGCTATATGGAGTGACCTTGTCTTTATCTAGATCCTCAGACTATGGCTTGAAAGCTATCATGCTTTTGTGAATTGCAAAATACAACATTGCGTTGTAGTCGTACTAATTGTGTTGGTCCTCTGAGTTGCAACTAAATGTGTTGGTCGGTCCTCTGTTTTGCAGGAAGAATCTCAGCTTGCTAAGATTACCCGTGATAGTGCTAAGATTACTGTCGAGCAAGTTCATGGCTTAATGTCGCAGGTATATGCTGCTCTATTCTTATATTAGTCACATATGTTTCTCATAGCTTGAATTCCTTGAACACTCCACTGATAGATAGAAATGTCTTGACACTCTGGATGTATTTATCTATGGTTTTCAGGTTATCAAAGACATTCTCTTTAATAGTGTTCGTCAGTCAGGCAAGTCGCAGACAGAACCCTCCGGTCCTGAGCCCATGATCGAAACCTGAAAAGTTTTATCTCCAATTAATCCGGACGTACATCTGTTTGGTGCAACTTCTAGGTTTATTTTTGCAGTTGGTTGATATACAACTTTGACGAGGTGAAAGTATAAGGTGACTGACTCTAGAGATTTAGTGAGCGTTGCTGTTTAACGTTATGAAGGATTTTGCCAAATCTTTCACTAGTTCTTCTCCTTCTCTTTTGTTAATTATAAATTTAGTAAATCGACTACATTAACTACTGAACTGCCATTTCTAGTAACTAGTAAAACTTTCTACATAAGAACTGTATGTATAGTAACCAATCGTGCGTCAACGAGTTTCTTTGACAACACCTTTTTCTTATATTGAGGACTGCAAAGGTTAATTTCGGAGGCAGCTAAATCTAAAAGGACCTTAATCCAGTGCAAGTAGTAGAGCGTTTGTTTTTTCAAATTTCTGAACCAGAGTTGGTGCTCTGTTTCTTTCCGTTTTTATTATAGAAATCCCTTTTTATTATGACTACTTTTCTTTCTTCTTTTTCCTCCATCATTTTATAGGATTTGTTAAAGATGGATTTTTTTTTTTTAAATCTAGTTAGAATACGTGTGATTTCTTTTTCGCTTATCCAAAATAAAATAATCATTCGTGTTTTTTAGAGATTGTGCCACGCCTATTTTAATAGACTTTTATGGAGGATTAATTGCGTCACAACTGTATCTTATTTATATTTGACACATTGGAACCATTTAAATTGAAGAATTAACCAAATAGGTTTCCACCCAATCACTTAATTAAAAATAGTCAGTGGAGGTATGATACAAATATAATTCATATATTATATACGCGTAATCATATATAATCAATGTAAAAACAGTTATTTATGAGACGTTGTTGATTCTATTCATCACTTTATTCTTTGGATAATTTTCTAGAAAATATTTTAAAGAAGTTTCTAAGAAAGTTTTATGAAAAAGAAAAATGGCATGTCTGAGAAGTTGTATTTAAAAACTTGTTTTGTTTCTCAAAATACTTTTGGGAAAAAGTCCCCTGCTGTTTTAAAAGGCCAAAAAATTTTCTGGGATTTTTTTCTTAAAAACACTCTCCAAGTAAGCATACTGCTGACTTTTACAAAAAAAAAAAAAAAAAAAAAAAAAAAAAATTTGGTACCCCATTTTAAAAAAAAAAAAAAAAAAAAAAAAAAAAGAATTTGGTACTCCATTTTAACAGATATGGGAGGTCACAAATTCATAGTGTATTTAGTGAATATTTGCACAAATTCATTAATTGATAAGCAGTTAAATACTTATCAATTAAAGAATTTGTGCCAAAAAGCTTTTGTTTTTTGCACACTATCACGAGATCAAGACGTTAAATACTTAGAATTTTCTCCTTTCCTAATCCTGAAATTTTGATTGATTCTATTATCTCTTTTAAATAATGTTGGCAAATACATCGATGACTGCTTCAACTTGGCACAATATTTTATTTTGACACTTCATCTATGTGGCACCTATTAAACACTCATATTATCCAAACCGTGCAAATTAAACTCACTTTGCCTACATGTAAAACGTGTGTTTTTCACTTCTTTCAAAGCATATAAAAACCTAAATTGTAGATTTCCATTGCCTTAAAATTTGAAGTTTTTGATGGAAAAATAAATTTTCGAAGCCTATTTATTCAACCTATTTTCTCCTCCTCCACCCCCTAAAAGAGGGGGGTGGGGGGTGGGGATGAAGGGTAATAGTGGATAGGTATGTTGAACCAAAACAAGTTGTTAGTATAATCAATTTGACTAACTTTTTTTGTTGACAAAGAAACATGAAAAGAGTGTCTCTAAACCCTCTTTCTCTGGTTCGTTTCAGCTGGCACTTAAATTATGTAATTAACAATTTATTTGTTCTATTTATCCATGTTGTTCATTTTGTGGTTTAATTTATTCGGTTCACGTTGCTGAAATAAAAGTTTTTCATTTCAACACACAGTTTTTAGGTGATAAAAAAGCACCAAAAATGTTTTTTCTTTTAAAAATCTATTCTTTGGGGTGATGATCACCAAGAATACCACCCTCAGCTTCAACCCCACCCTCCAAATAAAAAGAAGGGATTATTATGTTTCATTATAGTATCTTGGCTGACAAATGACAATCGACAAAAGTTCTTTTTAAGTAAGGAGAAGTTGTGATTTAAAAAGTAAAAAGACAAAGATGAGGAGTTCGGATTGGAATGAAACACGATAAACAGTTGTTGTCATACTTGCGTACTCGTACTCGTACTCCCTCCGTACACTTTTAGTTATCCACTTTAACTTATTTATATCTCTTAAAACATAATAATTGTAGTATATATTTTACATTAGAATAGAACCCCTCGTAATGATAGCATTTCAAAGAGTTTTAAGAAATTATTTTGCAAATCAGTAATTAATGACAAGGGCAAAACAATGTTTACCCTAAATATTGAGTAACAATTAACCTTATATTGTGATTTTAAGAATATGTGATTTAATTCAATACTAATTGATAAACAATGAATTGAGCAGATAAATTGGACAATAAAATAAATCAAACCAGTGTGAAAGCAGTGTTTCGACCTTGATTCGAGACAGTCTCGAGGTGGGGGTAGCAAGAACAGTAGAGAATGGAACAATTCTTATGGGTAATGAGTAAAATCAAGAGAATAACATAAGTATAGATTCTTATCAGTAAGTAATGATCCTTACAACTGAAAGGGATTCCTCCTTATATAATACAGGAATCCTAAATAAGGTACAATTCTAATAACGGAAATAAATCCCATGATTGGCATCAATAACCGCTTTGATTTGATCTGCTCAGGATTCGCCGTGATCTTCGACCGTTTACCGATATCCCGCCATTCCGTTATTACACCTTACTTGAGGTCAGTCATGCTTGGTCTCGATTGCTACTGGCCTCGATCTTAACGAGCACTTCGATCTCCAGGCCCGATGTTCTATCTTCTAGCTCGAGCCTGATCTATTACGAGCTTATCCTCGAGGCAATTCCCCTGCCTATGAAATCTAATATGTCCGATTTCAACCGTATACAAATAGTCCCCGTGTTTCTTAGAGTAAAATGATAAGAAACGATTTGAGCCTCGATTTTCTGAAACCTCGATCATGACATCATTCTCATGACGTAAGCGACGTACGTGACTGAAACGTCCCGTCGATACAGTTCTCCAAATCATTAATACCTGTCAGCGGGTGCTAGCTCCACCGAACTGTCGCCGTGAATCTATAAATTACACACTCTTTCTCTAAGTCTTCTAAATCTCTCCATCTCCTCTCTTTTGTCGCCTGTTGAGCCAACCTTGTTAGTATCGAAACCACCTAGTTTCATCTTCCTTCGCTCTTCTTTACCTGAATCAATGGTGAAAACCTCAAAAACCGTACCACAAATAGAGAAAGCTTCCTCCTCTTATTCCCGGTCGGCCAGTGAAAAAACACCGGTAGAACCTTTCCTCATGCGTACAGTCCTGGACCGTGCACTTTAAAATCCGATTTCAATATCGAGAACCCTTCATCGGTCCCAGGCCGATGTGAACATGTGTCGAGGTACATGTGCTCCATAACGACGAGCCACCTCAAAGCCATGAAGAGGGACTGCAACTGGGGTCCCGAGGTCGTGGTACAAATCCCTGCTCCCGAAGAGAGCATTACTACTCATGTGGAGGGTTTTTTAAGTGTTTACACTTACCCCTTCACATTGAGTCCCGTCGACCCAGTGATCGTCGATTTTTGCAAAAGATATCAGGTCACCCTCAGCCAAGTTCACCCCATGTTCTGGCGCATTGTGGTTATGCTTCGCTTCGTCTCCATCAAGGCCGAGGGGATGGAGTTCACCCTTAGCCACCTCATGCGGTTCTACCGGCCTCGACTCTATCGAGGACTGATCAAGCTCCAACGCCGAGCAACGAAGTCCTTATTCTCGACCATCGACGAGGACACAAATTGGGGTTGGATGAGCCAGTTAATATAGGAAAGGACTTGTGACATCATCCCGAAGGAGAAGATGTCATTCCCCGAGGAGTGGAACCCCGACCATAAGTGATGTATTCAACATTATTCTTCGTACCCGCTTTGGCTTTGTCTAACGTTCTCATTTGTTATGCAGTTGTTCCTTGGATGCCTCATGTGGTCCCCGGCCTCGAGCACTGGGTTCGGAAGTTAGCCTCGACTTCCTCCCACGCCGAGCGCACATGGCATGATTTGGCGAAAGGCAGGTGGGAGGCAAAGAACCATGGTAAGGATCTTTTTTCTTATATTTGGAAATATTTTATGTACTTCATTCATAACTAAGCTTCCTTCGTGCAGGCCTGACCAAAGATGCAATATTGAGGCCCTCGAGCGGTGAGGAAGAGGAAAAGTCCCGGGTTCCGAAGTCGGGGAAAGACAAGAAAAGGAAGGGAGCCTCGCAGTCCGAGGAGCCCAAGCCCAAACCTCGAAGGGTAATGAGGAAGGTGATTGCTCTCACAGTGGACTTGGTCCGAAGCCTGAGAGACGAAGAAGAAGAAGAAGAAGAAGAAGAAGAAGAAGAAGAAGAAGAAGAAGAAGAAGAAGAAGAAGAAGAAGAAAAAGAAGAAGAAGAAAAAGAAGAAGAGGAGTGCCTTGGCACTAACGACCCGACCCATGAAAGACGTTGAGACCACCAAACCTTCAGAGCTAGAAGTGGTTGCTGAAAATAAGCCTCGTTATGAAGAGGCTTCCAAAAAGAGTTCGGGTGAAAACCCCAAATCGCCCGAGGTCGAGATCATTTCTCGACCATCCGCAAACGTATCAGATGTGGCCGGTTCTGAAACCCCGAAGGTCGATCAGAGCGCCCCAAATGACTTGCTCGGGGCCATTACAGAAGGTCATTCGCCTTCTTTGCCAACTTACTCTGAGGAGGCAATAAGACAGGCTCGGGAGATGAAGACCCCCGACGTAGGCGGAGTCTATAGTGTAGGGGATCCCTTTCGGGATTGCTATACTGGGGTCGATGATGCCTTTGATCTTAACGACGCTTCCATTCTCCTTGAAGAGGCCCAACGTCTCCTATCTTGGGTAAGCATTAGTTGCTGCAATTCCTTTTCTTACTCTTTTTTCTTTAAGTCTCACTTGCATTTTCCTTTTTTGTGTAGGCCTTTTCCAAGTCTCGAGCCGACCTTAGCAAGTGTGAAACCGAGATCTAGAAAGTCTCGGAGGAGAGGAACGCTCTGAAGCTTCTTTAGGGCCAAAAGGGTGAAGCTCTAAAGGACCTTTGAGCAGATTTGGCCAAGGCTCGTTAGGAAGAGGTCGAGCTAGACGAACAGGTAACTACCATTTTGAAAAAGTACGGACTCGACCCAACTATGGAGGCTAATACTTCAATATCTCAGTTGCAGCAAAATGTGGAGAGGATCGAGCTGCTCCGGGGAGAATTCGACCATGTCAAAGCCGATTGTGATTGGTGGAAGGAGAATATGGACCGCCTTGCTGCGGAAAAAGAGGCTACCTCGGCCAAACTTTCATTGGACAAGCTTAAACTTTGGAGCACCAAATAAAAAAGCTCGGCCCAAGCAAAAAGGATCAAAGAGCTTGAAGCCGAGCTTGCTGAGGCCAAGGAAGAGGTCGAGAAGACGAAGTTCATGGCTGACAAGTCCATAGCCATGTTCCTGGCTGATGTCGAGGCCGCTCAAACATAGCTAAGGGAGGTTTCTAATATAGAGCGATGGAGCAATGACTTGGCGAAGTGCCAATCCCAGAGGGAAACCCTCAAAGAAATCCATGCTCGAGGTTTTGACCTCTCTGAGGAGATAGCCCAAGTCAAGGCGCTCGAAGCCGATTTCAGGCTGCTTGCCTCCTCCGATGATGAAGATGATGCCAATGAAGGCAGTCGAGGCGGATCCGACAAGGGGCCCGAAGAAGAAGCTTCTCCCGATGAAGAGGTCAACCCTGGCCGTAGTTAGGACTTAGTTTTTTTTCTTGTAATAACTTTATCAGTCCCTTGTACATATCCTTCTTCATCAATATGTAAAGGAAAATTTCTTTTGAAGGCCTTCTCAATTTTTGTGTTCAAACACGTTTTGTGCCTTTGCCTTGTGAAAACTTTGTTGCTGCAGCTTCAATAATTGAGTGAGAATTATCTCGAACTTAGAATGGAAAAAACCCTTAGGGTTTTTAGTTAAGTGAGGGCGAGTCCCCGAGCTCAACAATATGTCCAGGACTTTGATTTCGTATGGCTTGGTCGAAGCCATAATTGCACGGTTTTTATAATCAAGTTCGAGTAAGTTTCGAACTCGCAGTAACATACCCCTTAAGGTTTTATATCAATAATGATGAATCCTTGATCTACATTTAAGTCAGTTTTATTTGAGCTCGGAATAGTGGAGCCTTAGGTCCGACTTGAGTGAGAAAAAGATCTCGAACTCTAAGTTTATTGTCCCTTTAGATTGGACCAATATGGCCCCTAAAAGATGGCTATTATTTTCCTCTTTCGGCTTAAAAGACTTAGTAAAAGTTTCTTTATTTCTTAGCATGTATTATTTACCCATTGAGTTTTTTGAGGGTTCGATGTCGATTGAAACCCCTTTGCTTTTTGTGCCTTAGCACATTTGTGTTAAGATAATTTGATACCTCTTAAGGTTTTTCGAGGGCTGATTTTATCGAAGTCCTTTTGATTATTTGCCAAGGGTATCCTTTTTAACCGATTTTTCAAAGAATTTGAAGGCCTATTTTTATTGCGGGGTTCGGACGTTTCCGAGCCGGGTTAATTTGGCCATAGCCTTTGAGTATGACTCTTGGGCTTAGTCCCCGAGAATGATGGCCTTTGCCTATAAATCGAGGGGTGCCTCTTTGAGGTCTTATGAGTTTGAGTTTAGATAACTCGAATATGTAGATCGTCGATGATAGTCCCCGAGTGTTCGAGGTATATCTGCACTTGGATCTTGAGCCATTTCTCACAATATCATAAGTATGGAGCTTGTATAGTATAAAATTTGCTTCGAGACACAATATATTTGATAAATAAAGAATGATTCTTTGAATAATTTATACATGCGTACATGTTTTTCCATCGGGCTGGACCAATCTATATGGACACGGTTCATTCGACCATTTGGCCCATTACAAAATTTCCCTATCGAGACCCTTTGACATGAAGTTCTTTCCTTGAAAATACGACATCCGAGGGTGATGCCCCCCAGTATTCGAGGTTGATTGTAAAGAAGCCTTGTATACTGTTGAATTGTCCTCAGGTAGCACATAATTGTTGCGTCGTTAAAAAAAACTCGCCGGAAAAACCCATTTGGGACAAAAATCGATCTAAGGGAAAAAGAGTGCAACGCGTGCTTTAAAACCCGAGGTCTCGATATCTTCGATCAAACACCTGTAGTGAGTTAGTATAGAGTATATAAATTAAAAAAGGGATAAAGTCATACCTTTAGTAATAATACCGTTTGAGAAGCGATATGTTCCAATTGTTAGGCAGTTGTTCGCCGTCCATCATGCCAAGCTTATAAGATCCCTTTCCGACGATGTCAATGACTTGATAGGGTCCTTCCTAATTTGGGTCGAGCTTCCCTTCATTAGGGTCTCGAGTTCTTGATGGTGATCTTCCTACGGACTAAGTCCCCGTCTTTGAAGTGACGAATGTTGGTTCTTATATTGTAGTATCTTTTGATTCGTTGCTTTTGTGCAACCATTGGAACGAGTGCAGCTTCTCATTTTTCATCAAATAATTCGAGGCTAGTATTGACATCCTCGTGATTTGACTTTTCTGTTGTATGTCGAAACCTAACACTGAGTTCCCCGACTTCGACTGGAATCAAGGCTTCGGAGCCATATACTAAGGAGAACATGGTTGCCCCTGTACTTGACTTTGATGTTGTTAGATATGCCGAAAGACTGCGGGTAGAATTTCTCTCCATTTACCCTTTGCGTCGTTCAACCTTTTCTTTAGGTTTTGAATGATAGTTTTGTTCGTCAATTTTGCATGCCCGTTCCAGCTAGGATGATACAGCGTTGATAATATCCTTTTTATTTTGTGGTCTTTGAGGAATTTCGTCACTTTGCTGCCAATTAATTGTTTTCCATTATCACACAATATTTCGGCGGGTATCCCAAATCGACACACAATGTGATCCCAGATGAAGTCTATAACCTCTTTTTATCTGACTTTCTCGAAAGCCTGTGCTTCAACCCATTTAGAAAAGTAGTCAGTCATAAATAAAATGAATTTAGCTTTAACTGGGACCGATGGCAGAGGGCCGACGATCTCCATCCCAAATTTCATGAATGGCCAAGGGGATAGGACCAAGTGAAGTTGTTCTCCGGGCTGGTGGATCATTGGTGCAAACCTTTGACATTTGTTACATTTTTTAACAAACTCCTTAGTGTCCTTTTTCATGCTATCCCAGTAGTATCCTACTCAAATGACTTTGTGAATCAGTGATTCGACGCCAGAGTGGTTCCCACAAGTGCCTTATGGACATATCGTAGAACATAATCGGTGTCCTCTAGTCCCAAACATACTACCAATGGTCCGTCGAATGTTCTCCTATACAAAGTTCCATCTTCAGCCAATGTGAATCGAGCAGCTTTGGTTCGTAGGGCTCTCGACTCTTTAGGGTCCGATGGGATCTTTCTGTTTTTCAATCACTCAATATATTTATTCCTCCAATCCCAGGTTAAGCTTGTAGAGTTTATCTCGGCATGACCTTCCTCAATTACGGATCTCGAGAGTTGGCGATAGTCCCCGAGCTGATCTCATCCTCATCGACCGATGACCCCAAATTTGCAAATGCGTCGGCCTCATTGTTTTGTTCGCGAGATACATGCTGTAAAGTCCATTCCTTGAAACGGTGCAAAGTTACCTGTAACTTGTCCAAATATCTTTGCATTCTATCCTCTCGAACTTCAAAGGTTTTGTTTACTTGGTTCACCACCAGTAAAGAGTCACACTTGGCTTCGATGACTTCTGCTCCCAAGATTTTAGTTAGCTTGAGACCTGAAATCATGGTCTCGTACTCGGCCTCATTGTTAGTCAATCTAGAAGTTTTGACAGGTTGCCTAATAGTGTTACTCATGGGCGGCTTCAAAACGATTCCTAGTCTGTAACCCTTCACATTCGAAGCACCATATGTGAAAAGGGTCCATACCCCCATGATGTACCCGATTTTAACAAGAGTTCCTTTTCAACATCGGGTACGAGGGTTGGCGTGAAATCGGCCACGAAGTCCGCTAAAATTTGAGACTTGATAGTCGTTCGGGGTTGATATTCGATATCGTACCCGCTGAGTTCGACGACCCATTTGGCCAATCGACCCGATAGTTCATGCTTATGCAAAATGTTACGAAGTGGGTAAGTGGTTAACACGCATATGGGGTGACATTGAAAATATGGTTTTAACTTTCTAGAGGCGCTTATAGTGCAAGCGCCAATTTCTCTAAGTGTTATTTTATGCTTCTCCTAAAGTTTGAATTATGTAATAAACTGGAAATTGCGTACCTTGCTCTTCTCAAACCAAGACACCACTTACTGCGGTTTTTGATACTGTCAAGTACAAGTAAAGTTTCTCATCTGCATACAGGGTGTGAATTAGCGGTGGGCTCGATAGGTATTGCTTCAATTAGTCTAACTCTTGCTGGCATTCCGGGGTCCAGGGGGAATCGTTCTTCTTTTTGAGTAGAGAGACTATCCGTCCAGTCAGCCTTTGTATGGCTTTTACATTGTCCATGATGGTGATGTTTTCGATGGCCTTGATTTTATCGGGGTTTATCTCGATCCCCCGATTCGACACCATGAAGCCCAGGAATTTGCCCGAACCGACCCCGAAAGCACATTTCTCGTGGTTGAGCTTCATGTTATATTTCCTTAAAGTCTTGAACGTTTTCTGCAAATGAGCCAAATGGTCCTCTGCGCGCTGGGACTTAACTAGCATGTTATCAATATAAACTTCTATTGTTTTACCTATTTGTTCTTCGAACATTTTATTTACTAGGCATTGGTAAGTAGCTCCTACATTTTTTAGCCCCAAAGGTATGACATTATAACAATACGTTCCATACTTGGCGATAAACGAAGTTTTTTCTTGGTCTTCCGGGTTCATTTGGATTTGATTGTACCCAGAATAGGCATCGAGAAAAGTAAGGATCTTGTGGCCGGCCGTGGCATCGATCATAGGATCGATGTTAGGCAGTGGAAAAGAATCTTTGGGGCATGCCTTATTTAAATCCTTATAATCTACACACATTTTATGTTTGTTCCCATTTTTAGGGACTACAACTACATTGGCTTACCATTCGGGATATTTTACCTCCCGAATGGACCTTATTTGAGAAGTTTAGTTACCTCGTCCTTTATGAATGTGTGCTTTACCTCGGACTGGGGTATTCTCTTTTGCTTCACCGGTCTGAAGGATCCAGTCTTAGTCGATACGTTGTTATATACAATGGGATCCCTGTCATGTCTAAATGGGACCATGCAAAACAGTCTATGTTATCAATAAGAAATTGAATAAGCTTTTTCCTAAGTTCGGGGGTTAATCCCGTTCCCATGTCTACCTTTCGCTCGGGCTGGTTATCGATTAGTATAACATGTTCCAACTCTTCGACCGTTAATTTGGTGGCGTCAGAATCTTCGGAACAACAAAAGTTTGAGGGGTTAGAAAATCCTCCTCTTCTTGTTCTATCACATGTTTCTCCGATTCGGTCGAGGCTAGTGGCGGTGATTGTTATTTGGCTTCCCGTTTACCTTTAATGCTCGACCTTTCCGAGGTTGATAGTGTCGAGATCGGTGTTACCTCATTGACCACAAACATTTCCTTTGCAGAATGGTGTTCCCCGTACACTGTTTTTATACGGTGACGTCGGGAATTTCATCATTTGGTGGAGAGCATAAGGAATTTCCCTCGTGTTGTGGATCCAAGGTCTTCCGATTAGTACATTATACCTCATGTCGACCTCGATTACATGGAACTTGGTATCTTGAATGGTTCCAGACACGTTCACCGGTAGGATAATGTCCCCTTTAGTTGTTTCACTGGCCATATTGAAGTCGTTCAAGACCCGATATGCGGGCACGATTTGATATTGTAGGCTGAGCTGTTACACGACCCTAGATCGGATGATATTTTCCGAGCTACCTGGATCCACTAAAACACGCTTAACTTGAACTTTATTTAATAAGATAGAAATTACCAGAGCGTCGTTGTGGGGCTGAGAAATGCCTTCTGCTTCTTCGTCGTTGAATGATAAGGTACCTTCGGGCAGTAATCTTGGGTTCGCTTTTCCCTAGTGATAGATACCTTGGTGCATTTGAATATGGGTCCCTGTGGAATGTAAACCCCTCCGACGATCATATGAATGACATGTTGGGGTTCCTCCTATTCATTTTTCCTATTGGCATCTCTTTCCTTGAAATGATTCTTGGCTCGATCGCTGAGGAACTCTTGAAGATGGCCCTCGTTGAATAGATTGGCTACCTCCTCCCTTAATGTCCTACAATCCTCGGTCCTGTGATCATGCGTGCCATGATACTTGCACATCAGATTTGGGTTACTTTGGGAAGGATCGGTCTGTGTGGGTCTGGGCCACCTAGTATCATTGATCCTTCTGGTTGCTGATACAATGCCCGATGCATCGACGCTAAAGTTATATTCTGATAACCGAGGTGCCTCTATAGGATCGGCATATTTTTCAAAACCACTTTTGCTTATAAGTCCCTGAGAATTCTATCCTCGATCACTTCTTCGATCATTCCGGGCAGAATTGCATCTCGGACCATTGTTCCTTCGGTCTGTGGTGTGCGGTTGGTATTAGTATCTGTTTGACCTTGGCTCCCTATCGACATCCCTTTGATTTTTAACAGCCGACCTGTTTGGATGCACCGAACCGGAAGGGGATCCGAGTTGGTCATCCTCGACCCTGATCTTCGATTGATATCGATTATGCATATCTTCCCAGGTTACATCTAGATACTCGATCAAATTTTATTTCAACTGATGTGATGCTACTGAACTCCGTTCATTCAACCCTTGGGTGAAAGCTTGGACGGCCCAATCATTTGTGACTGGTGGAAACTCCATGCGTTCCATTTGAAATGGGGACACGAACTCCCTTAGCATTTCATTATCCCTTTGTCTTACCTTGAAAATGTCTGATTTCATTGTTTCGACCTTTATGACCCCAAAGTGCTCCTTTACGAAAGAATCTTCTAACATGGCGAATGAGTCGGTGGAATTTGGGATCAGTGGTACCATTATATTTAGGTATTTATGGCATGCAAAATTTCTTTGGAATAGGCTTCGGAGCCGCACTTAGAGGAAACGACTTTAGTACAGACTTCTTCGAATCCATCCCTTTCAAAATCAACGGTGCCCCCGATATCTGAATAACTCGGGAGTTGTATGTTTCCACTTTTTTTTTATCGTTGGCCTCGATTTTTTTCTCTCCTGATTCAATTCTTTTGGTGAGATCCTCGAGCATTTTCATTATCGTAGGATCAGTCCCCGATGTGTTAATATTCGACCTTTCCGGTACTGGCTCGGTACAACGAGTAGTTTCCGGCTCGACCCTATTCGGAGCTCTATGTTGGTTTTGTAATTGCGCAATAGCAGCTTGCTAAGCCTGAAGCATCTCGAATATGACTTGGAGACCGACTCCTTCATATCCTCTGCCCTGTGTTTCTTGGCCACCAGACCGGCCTTCTCTACGTATACTCCCATCGAGGTCAGCCCCTAGGTCCACATTTAGGGCAACGTGCAAACTGACATCGATTGGGTTGGCAGCCAGTGCTCCCCCGAGATTAGCTTGTGGCACCTCGACTCCTGGAGCAATCACATTTTCGTTTTCCACGTGCAATACGAGGCCATTGTCACCATGTGTGGATGCGTTTTGTGAGTTTGACATGTTTTAACCTAAAAACAAAAATTCTTGACAAGGACAAGCGTAAAATAGTGTGTTTTACCAAAATCAGTACTGAACAACCACTATTATCCTTAGCCTCACAGTTGACGCCAAACTGTTTACCCTAAAAATTGAGTAACAATTAAACTTATATTGTGGTTTTAAGGATAAGTGATTTAATCCAATACTAATTGATAAACAATGAATTGAGCAGATAAATTGGACAATAAAATAAATTAAACCAGTGTGAAAGCAGTGTTTCGACCTTGATTCGAGATAGTCTCGAGGTGGGGGTAACAATAACAGTAGAGAATGGAACAATTCTTATGAGTAATGAGTAAAATCAAGTGAATAACAGAAGTATAGATTCTTATCAGCCAATAATGATCCTTACAAATGAATGGATTTCCTCCTTGTATAATAGAGGAGTCCTAAATATGGTACAAGTCTAATGACAGAAATAAATCACATGATTGACATCAATAACCACTTTGATTTGATCTGCTCCGGGATCTTTGCCGTGATCTTCGACCGATTATTTATATCTCACCATTCCGTTATTACTCCTTACTCGAGGTCAAACATGCTTGGTCTCAACTGTTGTTGGCCTCGATCTCAACGAGCACTTCGTTCTCCAGGCCCGATGTTCTATCTTCTAGCTCGAGCCTCATCTATTACGAACTTATCCTCGAGGCAATTCCCCTGCCTATGAAATCGGACATGGCCGATTTCAACCGTATACAGACATAATAAAAAAAATTGTCTTTCTCTTGATTTGCTAAAATGGACAAATGAAATGAAAATATATTTTTAATATAATGGACAAGTAAAAGTTAATGGAGTAAGTACTAAATTAAGCAATATCCTTTCTTCACTTTATATATATGTACCTTTGTGCACGACTAAGCTAATAAATACTTTAGGGAAACAGTTATCCAAGTTTTTTACGCCAGGTTTATTTCCTTTTTTTCATTTTGAAATCCATTATAAGATCTCATATAACTAATTGATCATTTTGGATGACTTAATTTTTCTTAAACCTCTTCATAAATTTTCGATATGTGACTTAATTTGAAACTCGACTTTCTGGATCGTATCTAGACAAAGTACACAAAAGGGTCGAAGAACTAGAGGCGGACCTATGTATATTGTTGAGGGACACTAAATTCCGTAAACTTCCACAAAAATTATATATATATATATATATATATATATATATATATATATATACCTTAAAAATAATTATATAAACAACTTGACAGTTGGCAGCTGAACACTAAATGCTTTTAGGATACTGATATGATTGAGCAAAATAATAATGCACACGTCACGTTAAAATTCTGAAATCGCCTCTGGGGCAGTATACACTATTACTAATGATCAATGAAATGACCATTTGGTTTTACTATATACTCCTATAGTTTTTTGAAAACAGAAGTAAGGAGTAAAATGTTTTATCAAGTTACTATTTTTGTTGATACAATTCAATTCACTTAAATGTCATACATCAGCCAGTGGCCAAATTAAATACTTCCCACCCGCAAATGATAATCCCCATACGAAGCTTATTTTCTGTTAATTGATGATCACCTGCACCACAAGAATAATATTAAACCACAAAAATAGGCAAAAAAACCCCAACTTCTTTCCCCGTTTCAATTATTTAATTTATTATTGTAGATCAATTTTCCACACAGATTGACTTATATTTGCGTGACTAGTACTGTTATGCCTTTAAATATAAGTAATTTGTATGAGTTTATGGTTGTTTAATTAATAGAAGAAATATTTGTTAAATGTCATTGAAATAAAACGAGTAGATCTTCCAAAGAAATTTTCAAGCAGAAGTTCGACGTTCAAGTCGTCTGAAGAATATTTCCCATGGATTGTGGACGATACTGAAGGGGGGAAACGGCTGATTAAACTATGAGATTTTTTATTTTGTACAGCATATAGGAAGGGCATATCACACTTATTATTATTTTAATTAAAGTCTTTAAATATATATCTCATATGTTGCGTGTCTACATCTTCCTCCAAACCAAAAGGTTACTACGAGTTATGCGAATTAAAATTAGTGTTACATTTGGAAAACAATAATCATTGTATAACATAGGCGGATTCAGAATTTGAACTTTATGGGTTCAACCATTAAGATTTTTAATATAAAACTTAGTTTATTCTTAAAATTATGAATTCATATATACTATTAGTTATAATTTTGGTAGATTTTTACACATAAATTTATGCTTCATACCGAAAGTTACCGGTTCAATTGAACCCGTCACTTACGTGCTACATACGCCCCCGATCGTATTATTTAGCTATGGCTTCTAAATTTTTGTACTCCCCCTTTTCTTATGAAGGAGAAGAAGATGGAAAATAAATATGACCAAGATTAATTCCAGTATTTTAACTTTAAGTGAGTGATGCGGCAACTAGGTTTTAGGTTAAATTCCACTATCCACTAAGAGACAAAAGAGTATAACTAACTCTAGTGGATCCCAAGTGCTCCGAATTGATAAGTAACGGGGTCAATGTGACTTTAATGAAACTTACACATAAACTAATACTGGACTTAATTGCATATATTCAAAACTTCACCTAAAAGACTTTTTTAACTAACTTAACTACTAAGTACTACTACGCAAGCTCAGCGTACAACCCAGAAAAGCTGCGATTTCCAACCTTGCATCAATTCCCCCTCCTTAACATATTCCTTGACCTCAAGGAAGGAAAGTTGGAAAGCGTACTTTCAGAGCTTGATAATCTTCCCAGGTTGTTGATCGGCTCTCACCCTCACTACTATTGAGTAGGAAGGTAAGGGTCGTGCAGCTTTTACCCGAAAGGTCAGGATCGAATCCACATGGAGTTAATTGTGGGAGTGAGTGTCTAAGTGAACTAGGAGTGTTGAGTGTTTCTAATTGCACTTCTCACGATAGGGTATTTTGAACTATACTAAGTATTAAGCTATTGTTAAATGCTAATTGATTAACTAATTTGTTTTGATGTTGTTTTCTTATAATGATAAAGGCACTAGGGTCATGACTTCTACCTAGGTGAGTACATAACGGGTTTCAATTTCCTAAGGCAAGGATGTTAATTAGGGATAATGCTATAACCAATGCACGAAATTGCCCACCCTATACCTCTCGGTAGTTTCAGTGGCTTTGCCCTAATTACCTCTCTCGAGGTCAATCGGGTGTCAACTATGCAAGCAATTGAGGTTCAAGTAGAGTATTACTCTCTCGAGATTTAACCCGTTAATTAGGACTCAAGTAGGGTTTTACCATCTCTGGATTCAACCCAATTGATTAGAGCTACCAATCTCTTGATTATGTCCCAATTCCTTGTTGGACTAATTTTCTAGACTCAAATCCTCTTTCTCAAGAAGGGCCCAAGTCAATTGAAGGTCATTAGGGTTTGCAACCACCAATTATAGCAATAAGAACCCTAAATTAGCCCAAATAACAAACACCCATAAACATCCAAGCCCTAATCTTAGAAACCCATTAAATACTCACACTAGGGTTGAGCCACAACCCTAGCTAATGGGTCTAGCTGCTCATAATCAAAGATAAATTCAATGAAAGAGATGAAGTAGAACCCATATTAATGATTTAAAACATAAACCACAATAAAATAGCAAACATAATAAAAGAGACACTATTCACGAACTCTACTGTTCACTGATGTCAAAGGATAACCTAATAAAATTACAAAATTCGCTATTTATACTCCGCCGAAAATCTGGACAAAAATGCCCCTGCGGGGCTACCACGGACCGCACAAAATCGACCGCGGTCCGCGGTGGACAACTGAAGCCCTGGCCTCTAGGTCTCTGAAGGTGCTCAACCGCGGACCGCGGCCGCGGTGAGCCTTGGCCTTGAATCACTCTCTCTGAACCTCTGGACCGCGGACCGCGGACCGCGGTAATTGGACCGCGACCGCGGTGGGAAATGGCCTTGGAAGAGGGTCCTCTAAACCTTGCCACCGCGGTGGGATATGCTGCTCTGAATGCTTCTCTGAAGGTTACCACTGCGGTCACGGAGAATGGACCGCGACCGCAGTGGGCATTTGAATTGGGCATTTTTGTTGTCCTTGGTACTTGTGCCGGATTCACTCCTGTTTTGAGCACATTCTTGACTAAATGTCGTCATTTGTGGTTCAATCCTGCAACACGCACAAAATATAAGCTTTCGGGGCTAGTTTGTGTATAACTATAACCAAAACCTAAGCATAGAAGGGCGGAAAACAAGGTAAAAATCGTAGTTCTCAACTCCCCCAAACTTAAGCTTTTGCTTGTCCTCAAGCAAACAAAATAAGCCCCACCTCTATGATTGATTTCAAGAATATCCGGTTGTCCTAAGGTAACCTAACTAGCATCAATTGGGACTAACAATAGCCCTTAATGCAAATGAATCATTAACAATGTTTGAAACTTTTAAAAACATGATTTCAAGTGT
This sequence comes from Nicotiana rustica, assembly GCA_005239535.1. Taxonomy (NCBI): domain Eukaryota; kingdom Viridiplantae; phylum Streptophyta; class Magnoliopsida; order Solanales; family Solanaceae; genus Nicotiana; species Nicotiana rustica. Next base: position 47,034 of record ML473800.1, on the reverse strand, counting down.
GATACAAGAGCTTCAAGGGTTGATCCGACTCATTAATGAAACTCTAACTACCACCTTGGTCAGTGCGGATCCCAAACTCATACTCCGCAACTCTCCCTAAGCACCTCACATTTAGAATAGTGACACTCAGAATGAGGAATATGGGAGTTCGCTCATCTCTCTCAAGGAAAAAGGTCTCAAGTCCGGCTCAAAGTACCATAGGCTTGCCCCTTATGTAAGTCACCACTAATATAAGCTTCATTCGACTCGAGATCATATAGGGCTTTTGTGGACACATGATGAAGGCTTTTGGTCACGGGTTGGAAGTATTTGGTCATAGTGAGCTCTATCTTTCCTTAAGCACTTCACTTTTGTTCTCACATTTTCTTGACTCTTTGAGTCATTTTAACTCCTATTTGAGGGGTTGGAGAGACACATTGTCAAACCTTTTTGTTCTTTCAAATCACTTTTCTCCTTTTTCGGCATTTCACACCTTTGGTCACAATTCTTTCATCAATTCCCTTCATTTTTCTTATTTGTTCATTTTTCTTTTCTTTCTTTTTCATTGCCTTTCCTTTTTATTTATTTTGTGCCTTTTTTATTTTTATTTTTTATTTTTTTTGTAGCATCACTCGTCTCTCCCCCAAACTTATGCTTTTTGTCAAGTGTTAAGGGAAGATCGGTGCCAAGAGAGGGTAAAATTGGGTAAAGGCTTGTAGCATGGTTTCCGAAAGAAAGGTCCTAAGGCTCAAAATGGTTGACTAGGTAATTCATCTTTGGTATGTCATGGAAGTGTTCAATTCAATGCTCGGGTCAAGGAGAGCCTATAGTCACTTCTCAAGTCAAACTCCCCTTAGGATTCACCTAAACAAACATTCGGGGCAAGTTCTAGACTAATGGCACGAGAATTGGACTTGCACTTTCGAATTCTCACCACTCAAGCTATGGGATTGCTTACAGAAACAGAGTCGAGGGCCCACAACGACCTTAGTCGAGCTTTGAGTAACACAATGGTCCCGAAGAACCACTCGTTGATTATCGGCCAACACAAGAAAGAGTCTCAAGATCATCACTATCACCATCATGAACACAACGGTTTGTCTTTGACCATGGGATCAAAGGCAAATGTGTTAGGCCCAAGTGAAGCTTTTCTTGAGGCACATTTATTTACTAACTAGCAAAAGAAGAAAAAAAGAAGGGAAAACAGACTCAAACCCTTAAGAAGGTTGTCACACCATCCATCCTCGGGATGAGCCACCCGGTTCACACAAATTCCACCTTTGGAAAGAACCATGGCATTAAGAAAACCAAAGGCTTATTGCACGCGCGAAATTCAAAACAAGAAGCTATGAAAGAAAAATAAGAAGCTCTAAAATGGAAAAATGCGTAAAGTAAAATGTGTGGGGTGGAATGAATATTTACATAAGGGGATGAATATATACAATGGAGATTACTTAATACATACCAAAAAGTAAAAAGTCATAAAAGTACTGAAAAAGAAAACTTATTTACATACCAAAATAGAAAATAAAGCATAATAAAAGAAAAGTCGTCTGAATTATACAACCCATAACATCCAATAAAAAATACCTATAGGGACACTCCCCCAACTAAAAATTAGCATTGTCCTCAATGCTATATATCAAAAATAGCTCAAAACAATGGGAGAGAGAGGGAGAGTAAAGAAGACTCCCTATTGGCCCTCGTCCTGTGGTAGTCCCTCTGATTGTGACTGAGATGGTGCTTGTGGTGGTGGTGGTTGAGACTATCCCCCTGTGCTCTGTGCCTCATGGCCCTGGGACCGAGTCTGCTCTGCAGCCTGAGCCTGTACCGGAGGGTCTGCCAGAACTAGTCGAATGCCCTCTATACGGGGCATCACCCTTCTTCTCTTTGCCGGCCTGTCAGGCTCTGTCTCCTGCTCTGTCTGCTGCTCGGGCTGGGATGAAGGGTCGATAATAACATCTCCAAATGTATCTGATCCCCCTTCATCTTCTCCACTTCCTTCCTCAATTCCTCCACCGACTCCTTTGAAGCACGTGTGTGCCTCAGCTTCCTTGTCTCCTTTGCTAGCTTCTTCAATGCAGTCCCGTGTGCCCCCACAACATCCAAAATATTCGTCTGGTTATCCAGAATTTCCTTCAGTGCGTCCGAAACGGACTGGGGTACCTGTGGTGGAGGAGGAGTGGTCTGGGCTTCCACAGACGTCGAAAGTACAGACAGCTTGAAAGTAGTTGTCTGCATCCAGTTGTTGATGCTGGTCAATGTTTGATTGAGTCTGTGGGCTGTCAGAGGATAAGCACTGGATGAAGGAACGATTGGACCGGCTGATGTAGATGGGCCTGGTTCACCCTCTGGAATGTTAGGTTGAGGCTGAGATGATTCCACTACCACCACTGGCTCTTCAGACTGGCCAGTGGAAGCAACTGACTTACCCTTGAACTTTTTTTTGGGGTTGTCCTCATAAAGGAAATCATACCAAGAGAAGGGCGCTTTTGGCTTGACTTTTATATCAAAGCGCTTCTTGTTCACCCCTTGATCCTCAAAATACATTGTAAGAAAGTGAGGGAAGGGGTAAGATTTATCACCTTCGTTCACCACCCTATTGATGACGGCAGACATGATATTCCCAACATTGATTGGGTACCCAGCCATGATGGAATCAATAAGCACAGCTCGACTGATGGGCATGGTGTTGTCATGAAAAGTTGGGTCCAACCTGTTACACACGAAGGTCTCCCAACCCTTGACTTCAAAATTCAGGGTCTTCCGGTAGATAGTTTTTCCAGCCTGTAGCCACTCAGGAGTCTCCCCAGGCATGGCTAAGTGCAAAGCCAGCCAATTTTGGGCCGCATATTTCTCTACTAGCTTCTCCTGGTACAAGGAGTCATCCGCATCATCCATATCCAGATAATTGTTCAGAGTCTGCCCGTCAAAAGGCACCGTGAGATTTCTCACCATGGATGCCTTGGAGTTCTTCTGTAGATGTAGCAAATTGGTATAGAACTCCTTGACGAGATGCTCATTAGCCTCCAGAAGGTACTCGGAGAAGTAGTGCCAACCTTTTCTTTCTGTGAACTGCCTCTTCACCTCGGGATTGTGGGGCAACAATCTTTGGTTGTGAACTTGCGCTCCAGTATGAGTGATCTTGAGCCCCACAAATCCCGTAATTGATGGAAAGCTTTCTCATTTACAAACCTGTCTTGCCAAGCATCCGGGTTCCTTGTACGCTCGACCCCCTCGGCTTGGAGGTTCACCCCCGGCCTCATCACTAGAATGCTCCCCTGACAATGAAGTTGTGGGGGAAGTGGAGTCTGTGTGGCCATTCTCAAATGTTGAGCCTTCAGCTGACTCAGGCTGTGCAGGTGCTGGGGCAGGGGGAGAGACGGATGGCTCATTTGTCAGTCGGAACCTCTCCGGGAAGTTTGGGTAGTGCTAAGAGGGTATAGAGTATGAAGATTCTCCCTAGGAGGGTACATATTCACTTCCCGAATGGGAAGCACCTTTGTCCATAGCTTTGATTGTCTTTCTCGTCTATTTAATGGCTTTCCGGACCTTGGGGGCCAGTTTGATTGTTCCTTTGCCTTTCCCCTGGGATGACTCACCCCTGCCACCAGGTTTACGGCCACCACCACGTGATTGAACCATTGTCTGCAAGATTGAAACATTAAAACATTGTTAGTACTTTAATTAAGGTAGCACAGACACTCACAGATAGAAACTTAGAAGTAGAACAGTTGCAGAACAGCCAGCGCGGACCGCGAAGAATGGACCGCGGACCGCGGTGGAAGACCCAAGATTGAACCAACTCTCTAAAACTAAGCACCGCGGACCGCGAAAACTTGACAGCGGCCGCGGTGATGTATGATCAGAGAACATGTAAGTCAGAATATAGGGGACCGCAGACCGCGAAAAATTGACCGCGAACCACGGCCAGAACATTAAGGTTGCATAAACAAAGCAACGCGGTCCGCGAAGAAAGGACAACGGACCGCGGTCAGACGAACAGTTAGGGTTTTTAATTTTTGTCCATTTTCATGTTCAAATGTCCATTTAGTTAATCCTTACATGTTTAATCAGTGCAATTAGAATTTTAAGGGTCTAAGATGATCATTTTGAACTAACCCTAGCATAGTTAAAAGCCTAGAAAAGAAAAATAATGAAAAAGAGAAGAAAAACATACTAATTACTGAAGAAAATAATGAAATTAAGAAGTTAATTAATCACAATTACACTTACTAGATGCTTGGATGAGGATTTGATGAAGTGAAATGCAAGTCAGATATAAGATGCGTGAGAGACAGTCAAAAGGATGCTCTGAGAAGTGAAAATGCGTAAAGTATGAACTGAAGCCCTAAAGGTCTATTTATAGAGAGGGGCTGGGGTCCACAAACTTACCCACCGCGGACCGCGAAAATTCGACCGCGGTCCGCAGTCATGTATTGATGTTGGTCTTGTGAGAATGATCCACCGCGGACAGCGAAAAATCGACTGCGGCCGCGATGCAAACTTCAGAGAGTATGTTTTCTATATTAGCCAAATTTCCTGTGTCAAAATCATCCTACAACATCCAAAAACCAGTTAGTGCAAAAATGAATCCTATTCTACCAAGAAAACAAAGAAATGCAGAAATAAAGACACATGGGTTGTCTCCCAAGAAGTGCCTGATTTAACGCCGCGGCACGACGCATGTTACCGAGATCACTTAAGATAAAGAAGTGCCACCACGTGGTTGTCGTCAATCTTGAAAAGATAGTGCTTGACTCGGTGCCCATTGACTCTGAAAATTTCTCCACTTTTGTTTTTAATATCAAGAGCACCAAATTGAGTCACAAATACCACTTCGAAAGGCCCGATCCACTTTGACTTGAGTTTTCTCGGGAATAGCCTCAACCAAGAATTGAACAATAGAACCAAGTCACCAACCTTGAACTCTTTTCCTCAAGCATACTTGTCATGTAGGTACTTCATTTTGTCCTTATACAAGGACGAGTTGGAGTATGCATAGAATCAGAATTCATCTAGTTTATTTAGTTGCTCCACACGAAGTTTCGCCGCAATATCCCATTCAAGGTTCAACTTTTTCAAGGCCCACATAGCCTTGTGCTCCAACTCCACAGGAAGATGGCAAGCTTTCCCAAAGACCAACCGGTACAGAGACATGCATATTGGTGTCTTGTAAGCGGTCCGGTAAGACCAAAGAGCATCATCCAATTTCTTAGCCCAATCGGTCCTATTAGCATTGACCGTCTTTGACAATATGATCGTTATCTCCCTGTTAGACACTTCCACTTGGCCACTCGCCTGAGGATGGTAGGGGGTGGTCACTTTGTCATTGACACCATACTTGGATAGCAAAGTGTCAAAGGCCTTGTTGCAAAAATGTGACCCCCCATCACTGATGATAGCACGAGGTGTGCCAAACCTTGTAAAGATGTTCTTCTTAAGGAAAGCAATAACACTCCGGGCTTCATTGTTGGGCAAAGACACGGCCTCAACCCATTTAGATACATAGTCCACCGCCACTAGAATATACGTGTTCCCACAAGAACTCACAAATGGGCCCATGAAATAGATGCCCCAAACATCAAAGATATCTACTTCAAGAATAGAGTTTAGAGGCATCTCATCTTTCTTGGAAATCCCCCCGGCTCTTTGACACTCATCACACCTTTTGACTAGATCACCGGCATCCTTATACAATGAAGGACAAAAGAAACCACAGCTAAGCACCTTTGAAGCAGTTCTTGCCCCTCCATGATGACCACCATACGGTGAGGAGTGGAAAGACTCAAGAATGGCCCTTTGTTCCTCTTCTGGTACACATCTCCGGATGACCCCATCAGTGCAAATCTTGAATAAATAAGGTTCATCCCAATAAAAGTCCAAGCTATCCTTCCTAAGCTTCTTCCTTTGGTTGGAAGAGAGCTCACAAGGGACAACACTGGTAACTAGATAATTGGCAATATCAGCAAACCAGGGCATTTCTTGCATTGACACCGACAAAAGTTGCTCATCAGGGAAACTGTCGTTGATTTCAAGGCCATCAGAAGGTCGGCCTTGCTCTTCCAACCGAGAAATATGGTCGTCCACTTGGTTTTCGTTACCTTTTCTATCCACTATCTCCAAGTCAAACTCATGGAGCAACAATACCCAACGCATAATCCTTGATTTGGAATCCTTCTTAGTCATGAGATACCGGAGTGCCGCATGGTCAGTGTGAACTATGACCTTGGCACCCATCAAGTAAGGACGAAATTTCTCCATAGAAAAGACTATAGACAAAAGATCCTTCTCCGTGACTGTATAATTTACTTGGGCCAAATTCATCATCTTGCTAGCATAGTATATGGGGTGAAAAATCTTGTTCACCCTCTGGCCTAGCACAACACCCACAACTACATCACCCGAATCACACATAAGCTCGAAGGGTGAGCTCCAATCTGGTACCGTGATGATAGGAGTAGTTTGTGTTTCAAAAGTTCAAAGGCATGCATACAATGCTCATCAAAATGGAATCTAGCATCCTTCTCAAGCAACTTGCACAATGGATTTACCACCTTAGCGAAGTCTTTGATAAAACGCCGATAAAAACCGGCGTGACCGAGGAAACTCCGGACTCCTTTAACTGAAGTAGGGGGTGGAAACTTTGAAATAACCTCAATTTTTGCTTTATCAACTTCAATGCCATTTCTTGATATCTTATGGCCCAATACAATTCCCTCTTCCACCATAAAGTGGCATTTTTTCCAATTCAATACCAAGTTTGTCTCTTCACATCGAGCAAGGACCCTATCAAGATTACACAAGCATTCATCAAAGGAATCTCCTACGACACTAAAGTCGTCCATAAACACTTCAAGGAAGTCCTCCACCATGTCGGTGAAAATTGCCATCATGCACCTTTGGAAAGTGGCCGGTGCATTGCAAAGCCCGAAGGGCATGCGGGGCGAAGGCAAAAGTGCCATATGGACAAGTAAAGGTGGTCTCTCCTGATCTTTCGGGGCGATCAAGATCTGATTGTAGCTAGAATACCCGTCCAGAAAACAGTAGAAGGCCTGACCCGCAAGTCTATCCAACATCTGATCCAAGAATGGCAAAGGAAAATGGTCATTGCGGGTAACTTTGTTGAGTTTGAGGTAGTCCATACATACCCTCCATCCGGTGACTGGTCCTGTGGGAATAAGCTCATTTTTGTCATTTTTGATTACCGTCATTCCACCCTTTTTCGGAACGCATTGGACCGGAGAAGTCCAAGCGTTATCCGAAATTGGATAGACAACTCTCGCATCGAGCCATTTTATGATCTCTTTCTTCACCACCTCTTGCATTGCTTCATTGAGTCTTCTTTGATGTTCCACGGAGGGTTTGTCTCTATCCTCCAATATGATTTTATGCATGCAAAAGGCGGGGCTAATACCCCGAATATCCTCCAAAGTCCATCTGATTGTTTTCTTCCTCCTCCTTAGCACTTTTAAAGTTGAGTCTAGCTGCACTTGGGTTAGACAAGAAGAAAGAATAACAGGTAAAGTGCTAGATGGACCAAGGTATTCATACCTGGGGTGGGAAGGAAGTGGCTTCAACTCCAGATTCAGAGTTCTTCAATGGATGACTTTGTTGGTGGAGTCTTCCGGTTCTCCAAGTCCAAAGACGACTTTCTGGGAGCATAAGAATAAGACCACATGCCTTGAAGGGCATGGGTGCTTTCAAGAACTCCATCCACCACGGATTCCTCATGATTCAATAAGGCCAACTCCACAGGGTCATCAACATGGATCATAGCACTGGCATCATCAATAATAACCTCAGACACGCGGTCCATAAATGAGCAAACTTCCGTGTTGTTAGGCTGCTTCATAGATTTGCATACATGAAAGACCACTTTCTCATCACCCACTCTAAATGTGAGTTTCGAGCTTCAACATCAACCAAGGCCTTCCCGGTGTCAAGGAAAGGCCTCCCCAAGATAATGGGGACCTCAAAATCAACCTCACAGTCAAGAATGACAAAATCTGCTGGCAATATAAACTTGTCCACTCTCACTAGCACATCATCAATAATAC